>JASDQU010098850.1:21479-33278 GCA_032191745.1 Picea mariana
GAAAATTTATTTTAGGTAGTTCTCTGATATTTCTTCTTTGCAATGCCACAGGTCTGATCAAAATTGGATGTGCAAGTGGAATTTACGGTAACTTCCTCACAACTTGCCAATTTTGGTCCTTTCCAGGAGATCTCACTTGTATAGCATACCCCGCACAAAATAATTGATATCAAATTCTGAAACTCGTACCCAAAATATTATAGACTGTCCAAAATCCAATGAAACCAGTCCCACTCAGTTTGGATACTCTAGCAAGAAGTTATGATTGTTTTACCTGGAACACCTTCTTGAGACTAGTCAATAGGACTAGTCAGATACCCTATCTTACACAAGGTGTATCTACAAATTTAAGATGACCCAGAAGCTGAAATTTTTACCACGGATACCTTACTAATTTTTGTAAGTGGCATCAAGATTTCAGGGTCTGAAACATTACAAAAAAAATTTTATAGCGAAAATTACGCAATGACTCATTTCAGGATGATTCCAGAACCCTATCTTGTACAAGCTGTATCTCCGAAAGTATAAGGCCTCAGAAGCTGAATTTTGAACCCAATGTACCTTGATCTGTCTACTAAATATCCTCTAAGCCGTTCCTTCTGAAATGTTGTAGAAAAAAATTTATAGCGAAAATTCCATGGTGTCTCAGATGTAGCAGCGAAACCCCAAGACCTTGAGCTCTGATACCATATGTTAAGAACCAAACATCAATATAGCATAGAAAAACCTCAGGAAAAGTATTCAACACCTTGAAAAAGAGATAATTTCAGATAATAAGCCTTTGCGAGGGGGCAACCTCCTTTTACCCCACTTAAATGTTCAAGTACAAGATGATTCAAAATGAAAATGTCTCTTTGGTATATATAGGAGACTAGGAGGTATAATTACAACTAATGGCTTAAAGCCGACATAAATAAAATAACATTACTAATATCATATGCCCCAATTAAGGGGTAATGAGCCAATATTAGGGCTTAACAATCTCCAGGAAGCGAAGTAGCACGCAGATACACTACAGGCACAATTGAAGGACCTGATAGCTATAGATAGAATGAAGAGATATCAAGAGAAATGCACTACCCAGCAGCAGATCCATACGATCCAGAGAAAAGTTATGGAAATAACTCAATGACTCCAACATGTGCAAGATAAGGCCTATCAGTTGTTTACAGAGGTTGAAAGTCAAGGAGTAGAGCTAGAACAGGTTGTCACCATAGTAGAATAGCGCTTAGAAGGGCCAGTGAATAATGCAGTCATCTAGGAGTTTGTCCCGCAAGAGGCCATAGCAAAGTAGCAGGTCGAAGAATCTCGAGCCAAACTCGAGGCATTCGAAGCAAAACTAATCAGACTAGAGTGACTCAGGATGAGTCACAGGTGAGTGTTGGGGGCCTGTTGGCCCTTGACCATGTTTTGGGAGATTCTTGTTCATGTTGACCTATTTTGGGTCTTCGACAACCTGTCGAAGGAGGAGCGGAAGTTGAAGCAAAGATCACGGGATCTTAACCCCTTTTTGGGTCCTTTTTGGGATGTGGGAATATGTAATGGGAATGGGACATCGGCCCATGGGTTTACCCATGTTTAGGTCTATTTTGCATATATAAATAGATGCTTAGGCTAGATAGAAGTAGCGGTGCATCTATCTTATGTGAATGTATGCTAAGTGCAAGTAAAGTCTGTAAGTGTTTTGTGCATGACCGTGAGAGACTTGCAGAGCTAAGTGCAGGTCCTTGTAGCAGATTGTAGTAGACTTAGTGTTTTAATGCAAGGAAGAAGGATCTAGAAAGTTGCGCAGATATTTTGTCCAGTGCAGAGTAAATGTTTTGAGGCTCTGTTCTTGTAACCAATTGACTGAAGACAATAAAGAATAAGATTTGGTGGACATAGCCCCAGGGTGGGGGTGAACCACATAAATATTGTGGTATGCTACTTTGTGCCTTGTCTTGATGTGTTCACATGTTATTTTCTAAGTGCTTTGATATGATTAGATAGATCTACTTATGCTTTGTGCTTATTATATGTTAGAATGTTAGATCTAATCTATATGGCTATGCTTAGTGCTTGATCTATTTGATATGATCCATTTACCTATGCTAATTGCTTAAATACATTATATGAGTGTGGATGTTGTGAAGCCCTGTTTTATCATCAAAGCAGATATTGATTGCATCTTGAGGAACTGACGGTGCTAAGTGCTTTATTAAGTAGTACAATCACATATTTGTGTCCCAGCTAAGGTTCCAGACACCTGAGTTCTGCAACCACCTCTGCCTCTACCTTAGTTGAGACTTCATCTACTTCACAGGTGTTGTCGAAAGGGCCGGTAGTTAGGGCTTTGTTGATGTGTTGTTGTAGCGTTGAACCTTGGGTCTGCCCCTGTGCCAACAAGACTCTATATTTCCTAGTATGGATTTGGATCTGCCCTTCCTATAATTCACGCAGTTCCCTGAGTCCTTTTCTCTATCATTTTCTCTTCTCCTATTATCCATATTTAACGCATTACCTGATGTCTCACCTGTGATTTTCCATCGCATTTCCTTGCTAAGGATAACACCAACACCATCATCAAATTTTAGTGTGTTTGAGCCAGAGACAGAGTTACTTACAACCATGACCAAGCCATTTCAACTTTTTGGCAATGAGCACAATATTAGAAGAGCCCTGACCTCATCATCAAAGTCCACTTTTACAAAACTTAGATGATTAGTAACCGTATTAAATTCATTTAAATGATCTGCAACAAACGCACCTTCTGACATCTTCATATTAAATAATCTCTTCATTATAAATACCTTATTGGATGATGAGGGTTTTTCATACATTTTAGCCAATGCATCCATCATCTCCTTCATTGTCTTTTCTTTCGAAATATTGAAAGCCACCAATGCTTCTAGGCTCAATCGTATTATTCCCAGTGCCTTTCTTTCAAGAACCTCCCATTCTTCATCCTTCATGGCTATCGGCTTCTTTTCTATTCCACCCAATGGTAGGAATAGATCCTTTTGATATAAATAATCTTCCATCTACATCTTCAATAAATGGTAGTTTTGTATGTTAAATTTATCGACCCTAAAATTTCCATATTCCACCATTGCTCCCACTCAAAGCAGGAAACCTCTTTTCCTACAAGTTACTTTTTTCTCTGATACCAATTGTTAGAAAAACAAGATCATGGAGCAATAAAATAAAAACAAATGCAAAAATAAAACACAAAAGATACAAAATACAATAGAAACATAGATATGTGTGGTTCAGCTAGTGTGGGCTACACCCATGAGAGAAATTTCTAGGTCCTTCCCTTTTATTATCCAGCAAATGAAGGGATACAACCTACAACACACCCATTGTAACTTCCTCTTATTTCTCTCACAGTCTCCTCTCTCATAATACAATATTAACAATGATACATAGCCGCAATACAATTCCCTCATAAAAGGGAGTTTCCTTCTAGGGAAAAAAACCCTAACACAACTTCTACTGTCGGATCTGTGACCTTATAATGAACGGTCTAGATTTACTATGAAATTAAAATATACATTTACAAGGAAATTTTTCCTTCGGGAGCTTCACCCCCAAACCCCCATCAGGCAAGCCCCCCCATGTGGAGGGGTGTACAATATTATGGGATGTATAGTCTTCATGGGGTATAAACAAGGCTGAAAACAAAATACCTCTGAATCAGGAAGATAATCAAGATCCAAAACCAACATCTTGAACCTTTAATAGATATACAAAATCCACCTTTAGGATTCTATTAAGAAGTGAGCTCTTCCTTCAATCCCTTTATGAAAAACCCTATTAACCCTCCATCCGTTGAAGCCCATAATTGTATCCTACAAAATCTTATGGCCAATTTATGAGGAGTAAGAGGTGGGGGAAATCAACCTCCCCCACTACCTTTAAAACCTTGGATCATGGTGATAGTTGGCCCTTTAAATATTCCTTCTCATGTCCATGACCTCCCTGAAAATTACTTGAAGTTGTTACCCAAGTACAATGGTGAAATGGCCCTATCTACTGAAGAACACCTAACACCCTTTTAGGATTTCACTAATAACATGTTCATGGAGCAAGACAATGTCTTCATGAGGTTTTTCATCTAAATCCTAGAGGGAGATGTTCTTAAATGGTTCATACAGCTACTCACAACCTCTATTGATAGTTGGTAGTCTCTCGAATCTACATTTATGAAGAAGTGGGGAGGGGAAGAGAGACAACTTGTATTATCTGACTAAGTTTGGCTCCCTCAAGAAGAAATAAAATGAGTATGTTTTTTAATTTAATAGAAGGTTTAACAAGATTTATAACAATATTCCTAGAGACATAAAGCCTTTGCAACAAGCATCCAAGGTCACATATGTTGGGGATTTTGATGCAAACTTTGCAATAAAATTAAGAAAGAAGATCTCTCTGTTTGTTGATAATGCAGGATGATGCAATAGATATTGAGGGAAATATGATTGCATTAGGAAAAATGAAGCAAAAGTATGATCAAGTAGAAAAAAATAAAATTAAATAAGACTATGATCCTTCAAATCCATCCAAAGATACTCTTGAATAAAAAATGGATGAAATGTCTAGACTAATAAGAAATTTGACAAATAAGATGTCTATATTTGAGATGGAAATTGGTAATTCCAACAAGGTTCCTCAATAAGGAGGGGTGAGGAACCCTAACCAATTTAGAAGGCCTTTCAATCCTTAACTCACAAGGAGAGAGAGAATAAATGATGAGCATCCCATTCAACCTTCTGTAAGGAATAATGAACAAAATAACCTGGTGGAGGAAGAAATAGGTGAAGGATATGCTAATAACCTAGAATAAATGCATCTGTTGCAAGAGGAAAATAATACGATGCATCTAACTCAGAATGATTATGAAGATTCCCTAAACATCAGGAAGAAAATATCCAAAGGTGGATCTAATGAAGAAGTATTTTCCTCTGCTCAGTATAGGATGTTTGTCGATGCATTTCAAGGTGAGATGCATAGGAAATATTATCTTATACCTAGACAAAAAAAAGTTAACCAGGATATCCAACCTTATCCTAAGAATCTTAACCCAAGTATTTCTATGGATAAAGTTAAAGAACTAAAAAATATCATCAAGACTAAAGAAGTTGGTGAAACTTCAAAGATAGAGAAAGAGGTAAAATAACTTGAGGAATCATTTCCACCATCCATTATTGAGAAAGAGATTTCCAAAATCAAAATCCTTGTCCCACTGGAAGAACTAGCTAAAAATCCCTCATACCACAAGCATATTTAAAATTTCATACAATGGAAGATCCCAACATCCCTCTTAATACTATGAATTTTCAATATGAGTCTCCCACTATATTTTTTGGCCCTCACATAGATTATAAGGAGGAATTTGTTGCACCTTTCTATGTAACCCTAAATATCCATGAAAAAATGATACATAATTGTATGCTTGATTCTGGACAATCTCATAATCTGATGCCAAAGGTAGTAATGGTGAAGTTGGTGTTAGAAATAACCAAACCCTACCATGATCTCTATTATTTTGATGCCATAAAGGTGAAATGTGATGGGTTGATAAAAAAACGTGGCAGTCACTTTGGCTCAGCTTCTTGTCAAGAGTATTATGATGGATGTGGTGGTGGATAATGTACCTACAAACTATGGGATGTTTCTATCCAGGACATGGGAAATAAAATTGTGTGGTACAATGCATATGTATATAACTTATTCTAATGTACCGGATTTTGGAGGAGAAAATATGATATTATATAGAGAAATAAATTTTTCTTATGTGGTCGGCAATCAAAACAACTATGTAAATCATCCCATATATGTTGTTGATGAAGACCTGGGTTGTTGCATCCTGACAATATATGAAGAATAGAAAGTGTTATCACATAGAATCACACGGGTCAAAAATCATTTCAGTTTTGATTTTGATTCATAGGTTTTCTTAAGATTTAGGTTTTTATGTCCCTTTGCTATAGTCATATTTCAAATTTTGATTTAAATAAGATAAGGTTAGTTTGTTCTTGGTCTAGATTTCTTGGGTTATGTCTTTGTTATCATGACAAGTTGAATAAAAATTCATGAGTCACATCTCTGAAACTCTCCATCATCACCATGACATGTCACACCTCCATGTTGTACGCAAGATCCTCCTTTGTCACCTTTTACCCATTTAACTGTCAAATCAGAGTTGATCTATGCGCTGCCAACTCACTAGGAGAGTTCACAGTGCATTCAAAGTACTCCATGCATTCATTGACATAATTTCATTTATGGATCATTTCAAAGAATATATCATTGTTTTCATGGATTTTATTTTAAACCATTTCCATGGATTATGTCATAAAGGTTTCTAATAGTTTCCTTCAAGTGTGCAAATCGTGTTTGAGCTAAATGCTGCGAACCGAGTGCTACAGACAAGCGTTGTGAACTCAACATTGTGAACTTGTTGAAGAGAAGAGTTGGAGGTTGAACTACTTGCAGAAACTCCCACTCAAATTAATGACATCAACAACAAACATAAGTCCACTAGTACTCCATAATAATTTACACATTGTTTAAAGCATGAAGGAGAGGTTTTTTCTAGTTTCATCACTCGACGTTGCGAACTATTTTATTATGTTGATGCCCACTTTCAAATCCATTTCTTTCATGCTTCGAACCTTGATATTTAAACCTCATTACCTATAAGATCTCATATATCCTTCTTATTTCTCAGAATTAATTTTCTCCACTGATATTCCCCAACGTTGCCACCATGTGCTCTGGCGCTGTGAACTATGTGCTGCAAATTCAACGTTGTGAATCCTCTGTTCCATTTTTGTTGAAAAAACCTTCCTCTTCATACTTGGCAAGATCAAATTTGAAAGAGTGACTCTGCACCCATCTCATCTTGGATTTTGTTTCCTCACTCTTATCATAAATTCCATTTGTCATTCTTTATATCGCATGTTTGAAGAATCCCATGCCTCATTCCCGAATGTGCATAAAGTGAGTTGTATAAAGTCTGTATGAGATCAACATATTGAAAATATTTCACCATCAAAACCATGGTTTCTTATATCCCTATTTTCATACATCTACCTGTTATTACAACTCACAAAAAACATTCCTCAACAACAGTTATGTACAACCCACATCATAAGAAAACTCACAAGGGAGGAGAAATCGTGAGAACAGAGCCCTATGATATGCATATTTTTTTATTTTGAACCCTTGATTAGAGAGGCTTTCCAGAGGGTGGGTTGTATCAAGTTTTTTCAAATAATGCAAAGGGAGCACCTAGAGGTGGCTAGGGAATTTGCACTAAATTTTAATGGGACCAAAACTAGGGTCGGAATATTGGAGTTTGAAGTTTCAAAAGTATCCATCTCTATTGCAACATAGATACCTAACACTGGAGAAAAGTGGTTCAAGGCTATGACACTAAATGCCTCTTTCTCCAAGGAGTTCCTCAAACCAAAATACTAGGAAGTCAATATGTCCAAAGGGGTACCCATAAATTATATGCTTGAAGGTTTTGATAAAATGTTGAAGGTGATTCAGAGGTATTTCACTTGTGAAGGAAGATTTAACATGATATACCAATACCACATCAAATTTTTGTTACACTTCATAGGGAAAGAAGTTATAAACCTCCCTTTTTATCTGTTCAGAAGTATTGGCAAGATGGATGACAAAGTTCAGGCCAAATCCAAGTAAGTGGACACTAGTGTTTTCCACTCAGGTCTTATCAAAATGATAGTGACGGAAGAATTGAGAAAGAAAAACACAGATTGGGAAAAATTAATCACTTCTTCACAGTTTCAGTTGAATGTTGCCGACACTCCACAGTCCAAACTTCAAAGCCTTGTTCATAATGAGAAGATTGTGTATTCAAAGGTCAGAAAGAAGAGAAAGAGTACTATGACTGCTAAAGCTGATAAATACAAAAATGGAGATGAAGAATGAGGACCTTCACGGACTTCATAGAGGGAAGATTCACCCATGCCAAATCCCATTCCAATGAAGGTCCCTTCAAGATAATCCATAGGCCTAAGAGGAAGAAAGTTGGTGTTTCCTTCACCTCATGCAACTGAAAAGATCAAATCTAGGAGTCCTCTTACCAGAGAAACAACCAAGAAATAATTCCATATGAAGGATTATGCAATAGGAGTTTCATCTCAGAGGAAAGGTAAATCCATAGTTGTTGTGAATCCTGTTGAAAATTTTGACATCACTGCTCCTCAAGAAGAGAGCAATCCCATTTTTAAGAGGCTCAAAAGACAACTTAAAGAGGCAAGGGATGAAGTTGATAAGATGAGAAAGTAATACTTGAGTGTCAGAAAGAAATTTAAGGAAGTGATGGATATTCATTGTAATTCCATTGACAAGGAAACTTTCCTAGCTAAAAGGTTTTGCCCCCTCCACAGGTAGTTCAGAAATATTTACAGACAAAATAAATATTATCAAGCTCAAATCAGAAAGCTAAAGATAGAATTTCATCCTTTCAAAGAAGAGTTAGCTAAGAGAAATATGGAAATTTTGCATAAATTTTCTACCAAGAGAAACTCCAGAGTTAATAAATGAAGAAGTTGAACCTCCTTAAACAATATCAGTTTTTGACAATTTTCATGTTTATGCATTTTTTAAATTTTGAGGATGGTTATTCCTTACAAACCATGTTTAACTCCTGGGATGTTATCTTCTAGTCATGTATCATGATCATAGGTTTTTACAATGGTTTGTGGCACCGAATATAGTTTTGGAGAACTTTAAGGAATTATTAAATGAAATAAGCTACTACAGGAAAGTTAGCAGCACCTGGCATTGCTAACTGGCTGATACAGACAACCACTGCGAACTGGCATTGGGAACTCAGGTTTTGGATTTTTGAAGAACAGTTTCTAGGTGTCAGATATTGATGCAAACCAATTTTATTATGGTTAGTTATGAGTTGGGAGTCCACTTTCCAAAGGGAGAAATGCTCAAAGGGACACTTCATCATCCATAAAGAAGATGTTGAAGACGTTGCCAACATTAGTCTAAAGTTTAGCATTCTGTTTGTTTTTTGTTATCCACATGTTTCCATGCCACTTTGAGGGCACATGGATCCTATGATAAAGTTGTTATTCGAACTATAGTGTTGTCACTAGAAATCTAGGTTATAAAAACACTATTGTAAGTCTGAAAAAAGGTTCAAAGGGGGTAAGAGAGGACTCACTTTTGATACTATGTGTATTACAGAAACACCTTCTATTTTATGTATCAGCTTAAGATTCTCTGGATAAGGAATTTATGTTTTTTTTCCTACCATTTTGTTGTCTTCTAATTCTGATTACAGTCCAATGAAAGATTCATTTGACTTATTTATAGCTTGTCGCAATAGAGGATCTGTTGTAATGTTGTTTACAAATATATCATCATTCATCTCGTTGATTATAAGAATTTCTTGTTTCAGGGAGTTCTGCTTTATATGTATTTCATACTACCTGATGTAGATGATAGGCATTTCACTTTATTCTTATTAATTCTTCCACCTACTCATCCTTTTTTCTAAAACCCTAATCAAAGTTATTCAAAGCCTTATTTGTTGGTGCAAATTGTGTGAAGTAAGTTGTGATTGACACTATTTTCCTGATTTTTCATCCATTTTCTACCTTATCATAAATCATATCTTTAACCTACTGATGGGTGTTGAGCTTACACTTTAGCAATCAAAGTGTGACTTTCAATGCTAATAGAAAGAATTCTTCACTCATGTAAGCAATGTTATGAACCCTTCCCAAGAAACCCATGGTATATGAAATATCTGTTTTGATGGAGAATATTCAAAGGAGGTAGTAGGAGTTGGAGTAATGCTTATTTCCACAAAAAATGAATAAATCCATGTGTCCTGCAAATTGGAGTGTGAGGCCACTAACAATGTAGTAGAGTACGAGGCCCTAATCCTTGGTTTGGTTTGGTAGTATTTGGAGACCCAAAACTTGTGGTTCAAAAAATCAAAGGTTTCTATCAGACAAGGCATCCTAGGATGAGATCATACAGAAATAAGGTATGGGATTTAATTGATAATTTTTATAAATCTTTTAATATCACTGCTATCTCAAGAGGATTTAACCATTGGGATGATTCATTAGCAATAGCAGCTAGTACCTTCAAAACCCTTGCTATTCCCCAAATGAGATATGAGATTGAGATGAGGTATAGACCTTCCATCCATGATAACATAAAATATTGGAAAGTATTTGAAGATGATCAATAGGTTAAAATATTCATGGAGTTCATAGATGAGTTTGCAAACACCCATGTAGATTCAGATGATGAAGAAAATAGTGAACCTATGACCAAAATAGAGATGCAAATGACCTTTGAGTTTAGTGAATACATGGCTAGGCATAAAGTCCTTCAACTAAAAAATAAGTTTATTCCTAAGGGACTAGTGCCCTTGGAGCAATGTTTTGATAGAAATGATGTGCCCATAAATCCCACAATTTTTCCCAAATATGACAATGTTGAAGAATGCCACATTGGGAAAGAACATGAGCCAAAATTCATAAAGTTGTTCAAAGAAATACCCCCTAAGAACAAGGTAGAATAATTGCAACTGTTCAAATAATATATGGATGCCTTTTCCTAGAAATATCAAGATATAAAGACCTATGATACCAACATCATACAACATGGGATACCACTCAATCTTGGTACTAAACCTTTTAGGCAGAAGCTAAAGCAAGTTAACTTCCTGTTGCTACCAACAATTGAGAAGGAGGTGAGGAAATTACTTGATGCTTAAATCATCATTCCCCTTAGATATTGTGAATGGGTAGAAAATCTGGTTCCAGTAGGGAAGAAGAGTGGAGAGATAAGGATTTTTTTGGACTTCATAGACCTAAATAAATGCTCACTAAGGGAAAATTATCCTCTACTCAATATGGATCATATACTTCATAAAGTCGTGGGAGAAAATAGGATATCCATGATGGATGTTTTCTCAGGATATAATCAAGTGGTAATGCATCCTGATGATAGGGAAAAAAACAACTTTCACAACCCCATGGGGAATTTTCATGTATGATAAAATGCCCTTTGGTTTGATAAATGGAGGAGCTACATTACAACAAGCTATGAATATAGTATTTTGGGGAGAAAAGRATAGATTCATTGTCATATATCTTTATTATATGACTATCTTCTCCAAAATAGATGAAGATCATATTAAGCACTTAAGGAAAACCTTTGTGAAATGCATGAAATTTGGCCTATCCTTGAATCCAAAGAAGTATTATTTTAATGTGAATGAGGGAAACATCTTGGGCCATATAGTTTCAAAAGGACTGAAATAGACCCAAAAGGGGTAGAAGCAATAAAACATATTGCTATACTGAGAAATAGAAAAGAGATACAATCTTTCTTGGCTAGAATCAACTTCCTGAGAATATTTGTCCCAAATTTTGCTGAGATGGTTAGGCATATCACTAAAATGTTAAAGAAAAATCATGAAGTGAAGTGGACTCTTGAGGCTAGAGAATATTTTCAAATAATCAAAGAGGTGTTAGGAGAATCCCCAGTTTTTGTCGGCCCAAATTATGATAAGGACTTCTTCATTTTTTCTTTTGCTTGAGAACGTACTATAGTTGTTATCTTGTTGCAAAAAAAAAGATGAAAATCGAGAGAAACCTATATCCTCCTTTAGAAGAGATTTGAGAGATGCAGAATTGAAATATAGTAATTTGGAGAAGAAATCATATGTCATGGTTAAGTCATTAAAATATTTCAAAGATTATATATTGCACTCCAACACATTTTCTTATTTACCTGTTGGATCAT
>JASDQU010098851.1:7697-21378 GCA_032191745.1 Picea mariana
CGTGGGAAAAACAAGCGTTTTCTTGAATCTTCTAGAAGGAGAAACTTCTATGGTGAGGTGGCATCCGAATGGTTTGGATCTTACTCACTTTCATGATTTAGTGGGATCATCCTAACCTCCTCACCTTATCCTCTTCAACTTATAAAAGGAGAGGAGTTCTCATGGAGAAAGTTAGTTTTTGTTGGCTTGGAATTATTAGCTTGGTTAGAGTGGCTTTGAGATTTGCTTTGTCAAGATAGATTGTAAGTAGCTATCAGATCCATGGTCCTTGAATTCTTGGAGTGAAAGTGTGTGGGGAATAAAGGACAGTTGGAAGGGACCTTACGACATCAAGGCCATGGTTGTAATCTCTCTTTCACATTTAATATGATACAACAATATGATTCTTTCCTATAAAGCTTGTTGTGTTTTATTGTATGATTCCTTGATCACAAACATAGGTTTATATTGAGTTTATGCTATTGCTATCACTTTGGTTGGTTGCTTTCTTTTGCAGGATCATCATTGTATGAGCATTGGAACAGAGCTAGGATGGTGATGGCGAGAGGAAGTGGCATTTAAACAGTATGTCACTCATCCCTCTTTAGTTAGTAAATTCAATATCTAAAACTTAAGGAAAGCACCATGTTCTGGTGTGTTTTGTTCTAGATCTAGGTGGATCTAGGGAGATCAGTTAGTGTCTGCACCTACCGATTAGTCCGATAACACCAACCACCTACGAAATCAACTGTATGACTACTTGAGGGTATTCCTCCTAAAAGAACACCCTTATAGAAGAGAAACATCTCATTTCAATGGTAAACCAGAGATAACCCAAAGGCCTACAATAATCATACCAACATAATGGCTTAGAGCATATGAGAGAGAGAAGGAGAAGGAGATTAAAAAAAAAATTGATTCAAATGGGGAGCCTCTGTTTGATGATCCAGAAATTTTTGACACCTATGTTGAAAAATTTCCTATTGGGATGAAAAGGAAATCTATCTTTTATGAGCTCCCATATTGGGAGCATCTTAAGATTTCCCACTTACTAGATCTCATGCATATATTTAAAAATGTTTCATCTTCTTTATGGAGGCACATATCATCGAATGAAAGTGGCACATTGGTTGTGAGAAGATATCTTATTTCTCCAAAAACTAAAAAGAAACATTGGCCAAGAAAAGAAAGTAGAGGAGAGGTCGCTCCCTCTTGGTCTTTTAAATAAGGTGATGTCACATGGATTTTAAATAAATAAGATCTTTCTTTGGCAAAGGAAGTTATATTGGGTGTGAAGGTTCTTTTTTTATATGGGTTTTCCCTATGACGTTTCTTCACTGTGCATCAAGACCGTTTGTCACAGTTGAGATCACATGACCATTTGAACATTCTAAAGCTACGATGTATGTCAAAACTATGATTTTTTTATTTGTAATTTTTATTTTTATGCCATGGGATAAAACAAAATCATCTTTTTATGTGTTTACTTTGTAGTGTCATTATCATTTGCTTGTGCATGGGCATGTGAACCATGACTTCCTTCATGACCTAAGGTGTTCCATATCTAAATTATCTACATTTGTACATTGGATCACATCAAAGGAGATTATTATAGCTAGCATTCCATGGTGGGGTCAAGAGATAGTTGATATTGTTTGTATGTATGAGAAGGAACTATTGTCGAGTTTTATGGACTTGTAGGTTCATATTCTAACTCACCTAATAGATGAGGTTTAATTAGTCAGGGTGTTCTCCTGTCGTTGGATGGTTTTTTTAGAGAGGTGCATGAATAAATTGAAAGGATTTGTTTGTCAAAGGGAAAACACTGAGGGGTCTATGGAAGAGGGGTACATATCATATGAGTCTTTATATTATGCTAGTGAGTACATCAAGAAGATCAACAACACACTAGGTGCATTGATTTGGTAGGACGAAAGGGATGAAGAAAAAACAGAAGGGGAGCTTCTCCAAACGAATGGAAAAAGGTGCTTGAAAAAGAGTAAGTGATTTATCATTTGTCAAATTTCTACATAATAACTATTCATTATGAACTTCATAATGTATATTTTCATGATCTCATATGTTCTATATGTTGGTTTGATTTCATGAATACATCAACGAATTTAGAAATTGATACCGTCGATAAATTCATTATTTACAATTCAGAGGCAACACGGTCGTGGGTCGCATTGTATGAACAAAAGAGGAGGAAATGGGAAAGAAACATGAAATAATTCAAAGGGTTGAATTGTAGAAGTATGCCTTATCCTAATCATTTAAAATAAACTATCCAATGATATGCTCAAACAATTGGGTTGATGGCCATGTTAGACAGAAATATGGTGCATCCGGTCGTTACCCGCGTGAAGAAGACGATGCACTAAACATAGGGATTGGTTGTAGAAACTTAGCAATAATATCTTTGTGTACATAATTTTTAACTTCGTAATGCACATTTGAATTATAAGTACATATATATTATTTAATATTTTAATGGTCAGGTTATTAGACACATATTGACACTGTGATTTGTTCACTTCTTTATTGGTGCATTTGTTCCCATCTATGTGGGACTATGGACATCATTTTCGCATAGAGGATGTCGATGATGAACACATGACACAAAACTGTGGAGTATAAGTTGAGTTCGAGCAATCTATTCCTACTAGAAACCACGCTCAAAGCACCATACATGAAAACTTAGGTTACATCAGAAAGATACAAGAGATCATTCGAGTGGACTTCTCTTCTTTACAATGTGTTATTTTTAGGTGCAAGTGGTGGGACACATTTGATTAGAATAATGTAAAGGAATATCATGATAGCAGGATGATATGTATCAACTCTAAAAATATGTGGGATGAAGCTAAGGAGCCTTATGTTTTCCCAAAACACTCCAACCAAGTGTTTTTTTACCTAGATGTGTTGGATAAAGATTCTTGGTTTGTATTAAGACACAATCCTAGATCAAGACATATTTTTGAGGACACCAGTAAAATCATGCCAACCGAGGAAGATAATCAGGGCGATGACAATGGAGAGTGATATATTATACATGTTTTATTCTTTAATTACTCACTTTTATGCTTTCAAATCTATAGTGAATTTAATAATTTGATTATTAAATTTATACTATTTTTAGTATTTAATATTTCATATGAAATATTATTAATTTTTTGAATGGATGATATAATTAAATGTTATGTCTAAATGATAAAAATATTTTTCCATTGTAAATCTAGATGATATTTGAACTTTTATTATTTTAATTTTAACTTTTACTTAAAAAAATATATATTATTGTATTGTAAGTATCAAATATTTTATATCATAATTTTCAAATGTATTTTTGTTACCCACCATTTCATATCATTACCATATAGTATTATATTGTATTACTTTTAAATTTTGAGTTCATACATACTAATAAGGGGAATATTAAGATCTAAAATGAGCCTCCTAAGTGATATTTTCAAAAAAACATCATTGTCCATAAATAACTAATGCATGTGTCATTTACATAAAAAAAAAACAATGTCCTTAAATAGATAATGCATGTTTCCCTCTCTAAACCCATATAATAACATATAATTAATGTAATATAATAAATATAATATAATATAATAATAATAATAATAATAATAATAATAATCTATTTTTAAGGTCACAGTCGGACACCAAATTGGTGTATGAGACCCCCTCCGCCCAACGATTTGACTGGTAAAGTCTACGAAGGTATACAATAATACAATAAATATAATAAATTATATTATATATTAATTATAACATAATAAAATACAATATATTAAGTTATATATTAATTTTATATTGCATGTTAAATACAATAATTAAAAACTGAATTAAACATGTAGACCATAACATGTTTTAATCCCTTATCCCCTATCTCTATCCCCTCTTTTTATTTGTCGATAAGAAATTTAATGTCTTCTAATTCTGATTGGATATAAATTTTAGGCTCCTAGTATATAATTCAATTCTTAATATTGATTACAACAACAATTAACATGTAACATAGGATATCAAAAAATGACATAAAACTTAAGTACATGTCACTAACCCACTTAAGAAAATTATTTAAAGAGAATAAGTCATACAAATTAAATATTTAATATTTTAAATATTTTATGATTTTGTACATGTTTCTTGATTAAGTTTGAAATTCATGCATCCTTATAGTATAATAAAAAAAAAATTGAATTGGAGATTTTGAGACTTGTATTAATTATTAGAATATAAAAAAATATGACCAAATTACAATTAAGAGGAAATTAAAATATCACAAATATTTTATAAATGTTAATTGATCTAGTCATCACTAATTTGAATTATTCATTATGAACTTATGAACAAAAGAGATATTCTCTAAATGAGGACAAATTCTCATGTCATACTTTCAAGTAAACTAGTTTATAAAATTGTGATATAATGTAAGGTTGAAGATTCATATAATGTACTTTTAACTTTCTCAAACTTTAATTAATAACATAAGACATATCTTTACCCATTTTTATAACTTATTTACTTTTCTTGGTTAAGTTTGACATTCATGCATCTTTATAGTATAGTAAAAAAATGTTGAATTAGAGATCGCATGTTGAATTAGCCAGTGAGGGAGATCGCATGTTCGTAAAAAAATAAAGTACTTATTTAAGAGTAATTTACTTTATGGAGAAAATTCTATAACATGACCTAACATCAATATCAACATAAACATATAAATGAATTACATCAATATCAACATCAACATATAAATTAAGTACATCAACATGAACAAAAAAAATGTTATATATGTATATGAACAAGTAAAATAATTGTTATAATGTACATATCTGGTCAACAACACAAATAACTATTATAACTACATATCTAGTAGTAGTCTCTCAGGAGAAGCATGTTGTGGAGGAATAGGTGATGCACCTTGCTCATCCAAGCGAGGTGAAGTAGAAGGAGGAGGAGGAGGAGGTACTGAAGAAGAACCACCATCACCACCCTGATCAACATCATGACCATGTACCCTAATCTGAAACATCACCACTAGGAGGAGGAGGAGGAGGCACTGAAGTAGAAGCACCATGATCACCTGCAGCATGATCAACATCAACACCCAGAGGAGGAGGAGGAGGTATTGAAGTAGAAGCACCATGATCACCACCTTGATGAACATTAACACCCAGAGAAGGAGGAGGTACTGAAGTAGAAGCGTCGACATCACCACCCTGATGATCATCATCACCACCCTCATAATCATCAGTACTGGAGGACACACCATCCCTTATCCCTACTAGTAACCTGGCATATCTAATGATATGATGCATAAGAGACGTCATGTCACGTGGAAAGTCTATCCAAAGATGGAAGCGATCAAATTCAGCCATGATGTCTTGCATCTAGACAAGGAAGACTCCCATGCCAACCAAAACTACACTCACTCTATCACACACCCCCATCCTATATCTGAGATTGGGCCTACACCACATTTCGGGTGGTATATGCGGCTAAGGACCCTGACCTAACACAACCTCAACCATATTCTCATTTGAATAAGGTGGAAGGGGAGGAGGCACATCCCCAACAAATGTGTCAACATCTGCAAAATATAACATAAGTTAATAATTAGTCAACAATTTCATTAAACAATTTAATAAAATACATTAAAGAGCATGTTAGAATAAAATTTATTAGAATTAATTAAGACAATAAAATGATAGTACAAGATTAATTTAAATATTACCTCCATCATCCAATGGATCATCCACTATGAAGAGAATGTTGGGACATCCTCGTCAATCCATCCCCACATAAGGGCATGACACCATCACGAACATATGATCTACCTCACTGGCTAATAGTCAAAGTGCCTCCCTAGAAATCCTAGCTAGAAAATAGGGCATGCCACTCTTGGGAATCATCTCACCCCACTTGTGAATCAACACCTTGGTCATCGTCCTAGGAAGCCGACGGAAAAAACTAGTTCTCGTCTCTGGAAATATCTCAAAAAACAAAAAACAAAAAATACGAAGAAAATTGGAAGTTTTTCCTCCCATTAATCATAGCACGAAATCTATCTAGGGTTATACAAAATTTCCTCAAGAAAATGGTATACCATTGAATAATTTGTGGCCTCTGGATCAAAGAGTCAACACAATATAAAAGCATGCAACTAATGCATTGACCATCATGAGTAAAGTGTTAAATGTTATACATTATTTTTCGGATTAACTGCGTAGTGTAAGTCATTAATCTATGACCCATATCCATGAGCATTAGTCGCAATTGACCAATAATTCTCATGATTTGAATAGTCCACTTAGCACTCATTTCATCGGGTGATGCTCACTGGGGCGAAGAAATGGGATTGAAACCAATGAAATGAATCTCATAGCATCAATCATCACTTCTAAGGATTGTACCCAATAACTAGGACTTCCTAGGTGGTCACCCATCCCAAGATGCCTTTGGCTCAAGCACGCTTAACTGTGGAGTTTTCCCCACAATCAAGCCCATTTAGCTTGCTACCCCATTTGCAAAACCTTAGAAAGTATTGTGCATTATGAACTATTGAGTTAGAGCTCCCTTCACTCTTATTATTTAAGCATTGAGGGGCTTCCACAGTGCAACATATTAGATATTATTTTCAAGATTAACTACATAGTGTAAGTCATTAATCTATGACCCATATCCATGAGTATTAGTTGCAATTGACCAATAATTCTCATGATTTGAATATTCTAGTTAGCACTTATTGCATCAGGTGATGCTCACATGGGTGATGAAATGGGATTGAAACCAACGAAATGAATAGCATATCATCACTTCTAGGGCTTGCACCCGATAACCAGGACTTCCCAGGTGGTCACCCATCCCAAGACACCTCTGGCTCAAGCGTGCTTAACTATGGATTTTTCCCCACAATCAAGCCCACTTAGCTTGCTACCCCATTTACAAAACCTTATCAAGTATTTTTCCTTATGAACTACCGAGTTAGAGCTCCCTTAAATCTTATTATTTAATCATAAAGGGGCTTCTACAGTGCAATATATTAGATATTATTTTCGGGATTAACTGCATAGTGTAAGTCATTAATCTATGACGCATATCCATGAGTATTAGTCGCAACTGACCAATAATTCTCATGATTTGAATAGTCCACTTAGCTCTCATTACATCGGGTGATGCTCATAGGGGTGAAGAAATGGGATTGGAAATGGGATTGAAACCAATGAAATGAATCACATAGCATCAATCATCACTTCTATGGCTTGCACCCAGTAACCAGGACTTCCCAGGTGGTCACCCATCCCAAGACACCTCTGGCTCAAGCGCGCTTAACTATGGAGTTTTCCCCACAATCAAGCCCACTTAGCTTGCTAATCCATTTTCAAAACCTTAGCAAGTATTGTGCCTTATGAACTACCAAGTTAGAGCTCCCTTCACTCTTATTATTTAAGCATAGAGGGGCTTCTGCAGTGCAACATATTAGATATTATTTTCAGGATTAACTATGTAGTGTAATTCATTAATCTATGACCCATATCCATGAGTATTAGTCGCAACTAACCAATAATTCTCATGATTTGAGTAGTCCACTTAGCACTCATTGCATTGAGTGATGCTCATAGGGGTGAAGAAATGAGATTGAAACCAACAAAATGAATCACATAGCATCAATCATCACTTTCGGGGATGAACCCAGTAACCAGGACTTCCCAGGTGGTCACCCATCCCAAGACGCCTCTGGCTCAAGTGCGCTTAACTGCGTAGTTTTCCCCACAATGAATCCCACTTAGCTTGCTACCCCATTTGCAAAACCTTAGCAAGTATTGTGCCTTATGAACTATCGAGTTAGATCTCCCTTCACTCTTATTATTTAATAATAAAGGGGCTTCCGCAGTGCAACATATTAGATATTATTTTAGGGATTAACTGCGTAGTGTAAGTCATTAATCTATGACCCATATCCATGAGTATTGGTTGAAATTGACCAATAATTCTCATGATTTTAATAGTCCACTTAGCACTCATTACATCAGTTGATGCTCACAGGGGTGAAGAAATGGGATTGAAACCAACAAAATGAATCGCATTGCATCAATCATCACTTCCGGAGCTTGCACTCGGTAACCAGGACTTCCCAGGTGGTCACCCATCCAAATATGCCTCTGGCTCAAGTGCTCTTAACTATGAAGTTTTCCCCACAATCAAGCCCACTTAGCATGCTACCCCATTTGAAAAACCTTAGGAAGTATTGTGCCTTATGAACTGCTGAGTTAGATCTCCCTTCACTCTTATTATTTAAGCATAGAGGGGCTTCCGTAGTGCAACATATTAGATATTATTTTTGGGATTAACTGTGTAGTGTATGTCATTAATCTATGACCCATATCCATGAGTATTAGTTGCAACTGACCAATAATTCTCACGATTTGAATAGTCCACATCACTCATTGCATCAGGTGATGCCCACAAGGGTGAATAAATGGGATTGAAACCAATGAAATGAATCTCATAACGTCAATCATCACTTTCGGAGATTGCACCCAGTAACCAGGACTTCCTAGGTGGTCACCCATCCCAAGACGCCTCTGGCTCAAGTTCACTTAGATGTGGATTTTTCCCTACAATCAAGCCCACTTAGCTTGCTACCCGATTTGCAAAACCTTAGCAAGTATTGTGCCTTATGAACTATCGAGTTAGAGCTCCCTCCACTGTTATTATTTAAGCATAGAGGGGCTTTCGTAGTGCAACATATTAGATATTATTTTTGGGATTATCTTCATAGTGCAAGTCATTAATCTATGACCCATATCCATTTTAATCGCAACTAAACAATAATTCTCATGATTTGAATAGTCCACTTAGCACTCATTGCATCAGGTGATGCTCATAGGGATGAATAAATGGGGTTGAAACCAACGAAATGAATCACATAGCATCAATCATCACTTTCTGGGCTTGAACCTGATAACCAGGACTTTCCAAGTGGTCACCCATCCCAATACACCTTTGCCTCAAGTGCGCTTAACTATGGAATTTTCCCCACAATTTAGTCCACTTAGCTTGCTACCCCATTTGAAAAACCTTAGCAAGTATTGTGCCTTATGAACTACCAATTTAGAGCTCCCTTCACTCTCAGTATTTAAGCATAGACAAGATTCTGCAGTGTAACATATTAGATATTATTTTCGGGATTAACTACATAGTGTAAGTCATTAATCTATGACCGATATCCATGAGTATTAGTTGCAACCGACCAATAATTCTCATGATTTGAATAGTCCACTTAGCACTCATTGCATCAGGTGATGCTCACAGGGGTGATTCAAATCATGAGATTTATTGGCCATTTGTGACTAATACTCATGGATATCAGTCATAGATTAATGACTTACACTACGCAGTTAATCCCGAAAATAATATCTAATATGTTGCACTACAGAAGCCCCTCCATGCTTAAATAATAAGAGTGAATGGAGCTCTAACTCGGTAGTTCATAAGGCATGATACTTGCTAAGGTTTTGCAAATGGGGTAGAAAGCTAAGTGGGCTTGATTGTGGGGAAAACTCCACAGTGAAATGCACTTGAGCCAAAGGCATCTCAGGATGGGTGACCACCTAGGAAGTCATGGTTACTGGGTGCAAGCCCCGAAAGTGATGATTGATGCTATGTGATTCATTTTGTTGGTTTCAATCCCATTTCTTCACCCCTATGAGCATCACCCAATGAAATGAGTGCTAAGTGGACTATTCAAATCATGATAATTATTGGTCAATTGCAACTTATACTCATGGATATGGGTCATTGATTAATGACTTACACTATGCATTTAATCCCAAAAATTATATCTACTATGTTTCACTGCGGAAGCCCCTCTATGATTAAAGTGTTTAATGGTCAAAAATAATGGTGAGAGGCACCTAGCGTCCTCTGCACCGAACGAGGTGATCCATAACTATCCATCAACCACCTGAAAATAACCAGGAGAAGGTATATAGCGTGAAATATACCTATGAGAGTAGGAAAGTTGACTATCAGCTATGACACC
Source organism: Picea mariana (assembly GCA_032191745.1). Taxonomy (NCBI): domain Eukaryota; kingdom Viridiplantae; phylum Streptophyta; class Pinopsida; order Pinales; family Pinaceae; genus Picea; species Picea mariana. The sequence goes on from JASDQU010098851.1 coordinate 17,740, forward strand.
CACTGGGACAACAGGAAACTATGGAAAATCCTCCCCTCTCCTAGATAGCCCAGTGATAAAATAAATATCCTCCCCAATGGGATGCTACCACTGATGAGGACCGACTTTGAATTTCTATTGATGGGAATCCCATCAATGGATAAGATGCACAAGAAAGGAGGAATTCCCCTTCATGAATGTAGCCTCCTCGTAGTACTTGAGGAGGCCAACATTCCTTAAGAGGACACATGTAGCTCCAGTACTAGATTGAGGGTACAAATCCCTCTCCCTCTCTTTGGCCTCCCTCTTCCAAACCATATTGTACTAGTCCACTCTATGTTGTTTCTCCTGATCCATGCACTGACTTCTCTACATAAGTATTATATAAATTAGATCAACATCATACATAAAAACATAACTTTTTTCAGTAAGTGAGAAATTTATTTCAAAATATGCAAAATCGATTTAAAAAAAAAAATAACCTTTGGTGCACTTTCAAAACAGTCACACACCTCCCATGGTGCGCACACATATATTACGCACTGCATGCAAAACGTAATTTATTTTAGGAGTTGTGTAGTAATTATCAATGCATTGGTGGACCAATTTGTACACAATGCACCATGAAAGAACGGTGTGTCTAGATACTATGATGCTCCTATGCGTTTGATTCATCACGATGTAGCGCTTAAAATAGACACATTTTAAAATGTGCACCATATCCATGCTTACACACCAGTCTATTCTATATAATACACACACCAGTTGAAAAACAAAATAATGTCCATGGTGCATCATTTACTGTGTATGCACCAGTACATTAACTATCAAGGATGCACCACTTGAACATCTATCTCTTTTTAATGGTGCGTATATTTTTATGAACGTACTGGTGCATTCACTATAAAAAATGCACCGTTTAATGGAAACTATTTATTTTTTACAGTGTGTCGTTTATTATGAATGCACCGGTGTGTTCATTATAAACAACACACTGGTGTGTTTATTAGGAAAACACTGTAAAAAATAAATAGTTTTCATTAAACAATGCATATAGTTTTATGAATGCAACGGTGCGTTCACTATAAAAAACGCATTTTTTAATGGAAACTATTTATATTCTACGATTTGTCATTTATTATGAACGCACTGGTGCATTGTTTATAAGTACTCATTGGTGTTTCATATTACGACACACCGATGAAAATGAACTATACATTTTTAGTGCACCCTCTAAATTTTACAGGTTGCACCACACAATGTGCAAGCCAAACGGCTCAAACGCACCGTGCATATTTTTTTTTTGAAAACCAATGCAATTTGTACTCAATTTCGCAATTTAATCCGGTAAAAATACAATGTACAAAGTAATAAAGAATTTACCTGGAAATTTTCTCATCAAGGAGGAATGGTTGGGATGTAGTGAAAAAAACAAAATTTTCACACCGTATAGAAAAATTGGAATCCCGTGAACCGAGAAACGAACAAAAACAAAGAAAGTAAAGGAAGCACCAATGATAGTGCACTTCAGTTGGGAAAAGGTGTCATCAATGCTTGAGAGATTCTCTGCATTGGAAATGGTAAAAATGGTTTTTTTTTATTTACCCTTGTTTTGGTGCGCTCACTTTAAGCACATCAGTGCTCACCGCTCCAAACATCCCATCATTGTTTTGAAAATAACCTATGACGGTGCACCATATGAAATGAACAGGTGCGCCTGTTTCATGTGCACCGGTGCTCATGAGATTCTTTTATATGATGTGCATCGTTGTTTTTATTTTTATATATAAATCTACAATTGTGCACCATTGTCTATTCACACCGATGTGTTGATTTCTGGTGGCGCACTATTGCAAACAACATACTATTATAAAAAGCAAAAACCTTGGGATGGTGCACCATTTTGGAGCGTACCAGTGTGCCCAATGGACAATGACCCACCAGTATGAATTTTTAAAAGGAAAAATGTGAATATGGTGCACCCTTTTACTATGCACCGGTGCGCCCATTTCATGTGCATCAGTGATCATGAGCTACTTTTATATGATGTGCACCATGGTTTTCTATATTTTTTAAATAACTTTACAATGATGCACCATTTTCTATTAGCACTGGTGTGTTGTTTTCTGGTGGCGTGCCGATGCGTTATAGTCTTATAAAATCACCATGAAAAAAACATTCGCTAAAACATTCACCCATGCACCTCCACTAGTGACCTCCGCTACAAATGAATTTTGGGGATATTTTTATAGGGGCTTCCACAAAAACCTCTACTATAGTCTTTTCCTTGTAGTGTTACAAGTGGTATCAGAGCACTTTCCTTGGCAGGAATTGTTAATTTTTTTTTCACGGTAGAGACATATTTCGACATATTTAAACTATAGTGAACTATAGTTCAATGCATAAATCCACTATCAGGGAAGCATACACACAAGAAAAACAAGAGGTTTTTAAGCTGACATTGTTGGACACCCTTGCATTTTTGTACCCCTTCGAGTGGTACCACATTAGAACACACATGTATATGGACTTTATCTTCCAAGAACCTATAGTATATCGGGAGGCCCCCTAGGTATCCTGAAACCAACCATATATCAATTGATCAGTTTCTTGACTGCTATAGTTCCACCAAGAAAAAACACTTGGGAAGATACTCTCTAGTACATGGGTAATTGGGTAATATGGCTAAGGGTATGTTCTAGACTCCTTAGTTGGTTCCCTTAGATATTGGGACAAGTACAATTGTTTGACCCTGCACATATATCAGAGAGATATAGTACAGAGAAAACCCTAGTCAGTAGGAACCCTGAAAAAATAATATCTATTGTCATGCAACCTTGCCTCCTGCTTTTTGTCTGCGAAATTACTATACATTTTTTTCTATTAAGAGTCATGTCATTTCAACACTACAATATTATTGAGGTCAGAGTATAGTGGTCCCTCTAGTACCCTTATTTTGGACCTATCCCATTGGATTCCTCTCTTCTCTCTGATCATAGTGGTACCTATCATTTTTAAGCCTGATATTTTTAGACCCGATCCCATTCCCTACACTCTTATTTGTGACCCATCCCATTGAACTCCCATTTTTCCCTTGATCGTTTTATTTCCTATCACTTATAATACTTTGTTTTTTGGTCCCACCCACCTTCTTGACACCCTTATTTGACACCTACCCCCTTTACTTTCATTTGTTTCCCCGATCATAATGAGATATATCACCTATTCATTTGTATTCAGATGAACCACTCCCCATTCCAAGTACCCCCACTTTCCACATGAACAACACTCGCACCCAAGACCTGTAGGCCAAAATTAGACATACAATGACTTAGTTAAACTGTCTCAAGGACTAAGTCTGATTCAAATTATCTAGTGTTGATGGCCAATTTTCCAAAGTTGACAACATATTTGACCAATTAGAAGGAAATATTGACACTCTCACTTCCACTCTCTAACCATTGCTAAACCGATCCCAAGACACTCTCTTCCCTAAAAAACCCTCCCAATTCATTGGTGTTGATTCTTACCATACTATGTCTGATCCGGATTTTATGAGCAGAACGAAATGAATACAGATTATTAATAGGTGCTTAACATGAAAATAACAGAGATACAGTAAAACTGGTTTTCTATTAAATAACGAAATAAGCTGAAACT
>JASDQU010098853.1:0-21477 GCA_032191745.1 Picea mariana
CAAGCATGCTGTCAGTGGAGACATTACATTCTTTGGAAGGAGACATTCATCCACACTGATCATAAGCCACTACAGTTCATGCAGACACAAGGAAAATTGCAGAATGACCACCATCAAAAGTGGTCCACATACTTGCAACAATTCCACCTCAACATCAAGTATAAAACAGGAAGCACCAATCGCGTAACTGATTGCCTCAGCAGACTGCCAGTCACGACACTCACCATGATGCTAGACTCTTGCAGGCATGAGACATATGGATGGCCCCAACTCTATGAGACAGACCTTGACTTCGCCACCACCTACCAACTGTTGGGTGCAAACGCAGTTGTCGATAATTTCCATCTTTAGGATGGGTTGTTGTGTCGTCTGGGCCATATCTGTGTTCCATCAAGTGAGCGAGCGAAGTTGATCTAGGAATGTAATATCCCTCGGTCGAACCCAAATGCAAGTGTAATCCAAGTATATTTAAGCTAGTTAGTTGTTTAGACATCATTTTTGTAATACACCTTTCATGGCATGGTGCGTGCATATACTGCGCAGTAAAGTGATGTACTGTGCACATTTCTGGATACCGTGCGCAGTAACTAAAGTGTGTGCAACCTTGAGGATAACAAATACTACACGCAATAAATAAAGTGTGCACAATATTAAGGTCTGCAAACCTTTATGTATATGATATGCATTATAGGCTGTTGATCCAGTATTATACGCCGGAATGCTTATGTTTTTAGAATTAGGCCAGAGCGCCTAGATGTTAAAGGCCAGCGCACCTATTTTGTATATGTCTCATGATTAATATAAAATACATCACTATGCGCATACCGACCATGATAAAAGAGAAGGGGGACTAGATTCCACCGGTTAGGGAAAGGGAGAACCAAAAGCTAAGGAAAGGGCTAAGCGAGAGAGCTTAAGCCAAAAATTAATATTAAATTAATATTTCTTAGAACATAAAGTATGGATAATTATTTTATCCTAAGTCCTAAAGAAGGGGACAAGTGTATCAGAGCAGCTTCCAACATGACAAGTGTCAAGTTGGAGACATGCATACTTATTGTCGAGACTTAGTGTCTTTTGGGGATCTTACCATTTTTCCTTGGATGAGAGAACCATTATTGGGGGGGGGAATACATTCCGTCAGTCGGGGAGCTATCCTCGTACCTTCCTATAATTGTACATGAACCTATTTTTGTTTCCATTTTCCTATTCGTGTACCTGTCAACTTGGGAGCAGGATTGAAGAGGTGGGTTGTCAGGCCCGTGAGCAATTATCTGAGTGAGAGAATTGTTGGGGATCAATTTCCTGAAGGTGCTAAACTACAACTATAGTGCTCTGAGACTTCCGGTCTGACCTGTTGCTGAAGCCTTGGAAGGGAAGTGGAGTGGCCGAAGGACTGTTGAGCAGAGAAGGGGCACAATTCCTTGGGTGGGACAAGCATGTGGGGAATGAGAGGCTTTAGGTTGTCAGTTGAGTGAGCACCTGAGATGGAGTCTTTCCTGTTGACCATGAACCCTTAGTCTGGTTAGGAACCCCTTACTCGGGTGGAGTCTAGTCCCAGCTCGGGGGTGACTCACTGTTGAGAGTGATGAAAAGTCTAGTCTAAGGCTGGGAGGTTTGTGGATCGTCTGCACGTAGTTAGTGACATTCTTACCAAGATAAGTATCGATTCTATGATGAATTTACATCCTGCATTGTCATTTATGTGTTAATTTATGGGTTTTATTGCATGTGTGAGCATATTTGTTTGTATATTTAAGGGTATACCTCTATGTACGCTACATGTTTGTGATTACTGATATTACAGCTTCAAAATCGTATATTTACATAATGCAACTGTTTGTTTATGTTTTATATGGAAGCTTCCTCTAGAGCATTTTATGTATATGTTTAATTACATGCAGTTCAGTATGTATGTATGCCTGTGTGTGTATATACGTATTTTAAAAGAAAAATTATGTGACATACCTTAGTTGGATAGTGGGTTGTTACCATATGTTGTCAGAACTAAGTTAAGTGTCTGAGTAGTGACGTTCCTCGGCTGGGGAGGTACGTCACAGTATGGTATCAGAGCATCAGTTTTCGAATTTGAGCCTGAATGGGCCAAACAAGTCGAATGTAGACAAGATTATAGTATGGTATACAGTATATTTGCGTTCATGGAAAATTGAACCATCGCGCGGAAGAATAATATGTAGAGATGCATGCACTAAATTTATCATTGCGTGGAGTGCATACACATAGTGAGGGTGCATGTGGTGTGCATGGTATGGTAAGGCATAGTGAAGTTTGATTGGTGCGCACACAGTATGAGTATGAGTTGTATCACTACAGTGCAGGCAAGGGTGCGTGAAAGGTGATTGTGCGTGGTAGTGATAGAGTATTCGATGGGGCATACAAAGTATTTGGTAAGGCATATTGAACTTTTGCATGGTGCAATGCATAGAGAGAAATGCATGTGGAATATTCGAGTGCAATACATAAACAGTGCACAGTGGATATTGGTGTGCAATGCAGAAGTAGTACACGCAAGTTATTGGTGCAATGAAGAGGAAATGTATATTAGATACAGGTGCGCGGAAGCATGAAATTACCTGATAAAGTCGCTTTGCACGATAAATAAAGGTACACAAGTTGAATTTTATGCATGCAAAATCGTCTGAAAGGCTAATTAAGACAACGAACCTGAGTTTAATAGAAAATTTACATAGTATTCAAAGAAAGAGGAATACACAACTGCATTGAAGTATTATTTAAAATGAGTCAAGCAAGTGAGATGAATTCTGAGTTTTATTCTGACAGTTGAAAGTGAAATATAAGTTACAAGAAGACGCATAATATTAAAGGAAACAAGATTCATATCACCATCAGTTGGAATCTTGTCCTAAGCAGTACAAAATCCGCTATTGCGCTTATATATTCATTTAAAATATGAAATTACAAAAGGGGATGATTCAAAATAGCAGTTTCCCTATTTAAAGAGACCATACAAGAACAAGTCTATCATCTCTAAAGATTCCTTACCTCTGCTACCGTCTGTCCAAAAATCGCTGAAATACACTCAATTGTATTTGAGGGATCATTTCAACTTAGCTAGCTCCTCCTTAAAAGAATCTAACCAGATTGGTTGATTCTCTCCAACACTTTCAGTCGCTTCAGCGACGGGTTCTTTCTTCTATTGCTTTCTTTGTTTCTTCTTAACAGCTGGTCTGTTGATAACCATATCTCTCATGATTGGATTTAGCCTGATTTCCAATCTAGAATCAGTAACAGGTATTGTGTGAAATTTAATCGCCAGTATTTGCGCGACTACCTTTTCCTTCGTACTCGTAGGAAAATTTAGCATGTTGCCCGAATAACCAGTCTCATTGGATTTAACTGGATCCATATACCTCAGTTGTGTGGGCACCAAAATACTTTTCCAGAGATGAGAAGCTTGAACCAGTTTGGATACTGCTCGTTGATGGATAAGATGATGCTTCCATACCCTAGAGTTGGTTATTATAGAGCCTCAATCATGAATCACTGGGAGACTTGTGCAAAAGTATGATGGGTTTCCATGCTCGGATAATCCATTTCAAATGATTAAACTTTTTTAGTTCGTTACATGGTGGCGTTCACCTAACTTCAAATGGCTATGATGTACTGAGTGAATGAGACAGAGTGATCTGACTAGCCATCACCCATCCCACGAATGGTGGATTTGACATATTGAAGCACGTGACATCAGAACTTATGCAAAAGTGGTTTCGGCAAACTGCCTTTTTCCCAATGTATCTCTGCGCGATCATGTAGTTCTTGCTAATTTCTCAAAACTTGGGTATTGTCTAAGAATCGTCATGGTGGCAACACCAAGAAATCAAAGAAGATAATTCTGATATATTTATTGAGCTGAAATAGTTCATATTTCTCATGGATTGTTGATTTAGTTAACCTAATAATTTTTAATGGCTGCACATTTTGCAGAATTAACGACAACTAGATCAGATCAGATTAGTACCTAATCTATAGGAATGAAAGAGACACAGAGAAATTACAGTCAACAAGATGAGAGCAAAGGGATGAATGTCCATTTGGACATTGAAGGAGCAAACTCCAATGGACATGGAGAGGAAATGGATGAAAACTTAAATATGGTAGAGAGCATTAAAAATTTGCAAAAGGATGTCCAAATCCATAAAGGTGATAATGAAAGGCTTATGAGAGCCAAAGAGTAGTAGGATGACTTCAACATGAAGTTATTGCAAAGTCTGAATAGAATAGAAAAGAAATTGGAAAAAGAAAGTGACTCAAGAAAATCTGGAAGTCACAAACCTTCGGATGAGAAAAAGAAATCAGGAAATGTTAGCAGACACCATGTTATTGGATAAATCGGTAGGTGCAGACACTAATTGATCTCCCTAGATCCACCTAGATCTAGAACAAAACACACCATAACATGACGCTTTCCTTAAGTTTTAGATATTGAATTTACTAACTAAAGAAGGATAGGTGACATATCGTTTAAACGCTGCTTCCTCTCGCCATCCTAGCTCTGTTCCAACACTCATACAATGATGATCCTGCAAAAGAATGCAACCAACCAAAGTGATAGTAATAGCATAAACTCAATATAAACCTATGTATGTGATCAAGGAATCATACAATAAAACACAACAAGATTTATAGAAAAGAATCATATTACTATATCATATTAAATGTGAAAGAGAGATTACAACCATGGCCTTGATGTCATAAGGTCCCTTCCAATTGTCCTTCATTCCCCACACACTTCCACTCCAAGAATTCTGAGAGCATCGATCTGATAATATTCACAATCTATCTTGATAAAGTGGCTCATCTAGCCAAGCTAACAATCTCCAAAGCTCAATCCAATCCAAGCTAATCCAAAAATCTAATTTTCTCCATGAGAGATCCTCTCCTTTTATAAGTTGAAGAGGATAAGGTGAGGAGGTTAGGATGATCCCACTAAATCATGAAAGTGAGTAAGATCCAAACCATTCGGATGCCACCTCACCATGGAAGCTTCTCCTTCTAGAAGCATCGAGAAGATGCTCATTTTTCCCACGTATGAGCATTTTCGCACCCTACCTATATAGCAACCTATGAACACTTCACGACCTAGCTATGGTGTAGCCTGCAAAAATCATCCATTTTCGCACCCTAGCTATAGTACAACATGCGAAAATCCTCTTTAATAGGGTTTTTACAAAGGAAAATGAAACTTCTTTTCTCAGGAAAATTTCTTCTCTCTTATTTCTCCAAGAACTCAAGCAACTGACCCCTCTAAAGGAAATAGATAGGTTTACATCATTAACGGTCATAAGGATGACAAAAATAATATGTAACACACCACCATCACTCCCCGAAGCATTCCAATAAAAGTGCAAGTAGCAACACAAGTCCACTCCCTGTCAGACAACGTAAGAGGTCTGGGGTGGATGAACTATGAGGAGAAATGAAGAAAATCAAACCTCTTAGATTTTATGGTGAGCACAAGAAGGATGAAGATGCAGAAACATGGTTGTTGGGCATGAGCCAGTATTTTCAATTATACAATTATTCTTCTCATGCAGAGGGTAGAATTGCCATCTATCAACTCGAAGGAAAGGCATCCATGTGGTGGGATCAGCTTGTGCAGGTACAACACATTAAAGAGAAGAGTGTTAATTGGAGGGAATTTAAGAGGTATTTTGAGAAGAAATACTTGACTAAGAGATATTATGACAAGAAAATGAAAGAGTTCTTTGAACTCAAGATTGGAAGCATGACCATAGATGAATATGAAAGAAGATTCCTAGAACTGCTAAAGTACGTCTCCTTCATCAAGGATGAGACAGTTAAAATTCAAAGGTATTTGAGTGGATTGCCAGTTTTCATTAGTGACAAAATACAATATGATGATACCAAGACATTGGAAGAGACCATAAGGTGAGATAAATGTCTATATGATTAGCAGAAAGCAAGGCCAACTTTCCAAAAATCTTGGGAAGACAAAAAGAAGTTCAAGGTGGATCAGAGGAAGAAAGGATTTAAACCACCATTCTTCTGAAATAGTCCACTTGGACCACAAACCCCTAAATATCCCAAAATGATAGAGGCAGAAGACCAAAGGCCAAGGAAACCACCTATTCAACGTTGGGATTGTAAAGGAGATCATAGATTCAGATATTTTCCTCATAGAGGTGAAAAATGAAGGACTGTTTATAATGTACAGCAAGCTGAAACAATGGGGGACATGGGCAGAAATGTACCAAGGATCTATGTAGCCCTAGATAACAAGCAAGCAGAATATCAGTCACACGTGATTGAAGTGGAAGGTATGATTAACAACCAAACCATTGCTATTTTAATTGATTCAGGAGCTATTCATAATTCTATAGATCCTAAAATGGTAGAAAGTTTGCAATTGCCAAGAAGCAAGCATGGAAAACCATGGTTGTTATAGTTGTCTATAGGAGCCAAAAGAAAGGTTAATGAGATGGTTAAGTCATGTTTTATGGACATGAACAGACTGAGCACCAAAGAAGATTTGAACATCTTACCTTTAGGTTCCTATGACTATCTAATTTGGATGGATTGGTTGGACCCACTGTTGGCCCCTGACCAAGTTTTGAGGAACACTTGGTCATCTTTGACCATTTTTGGGACTTCGACAGCTTGTCAAAGATGGAGCGCAACGCAAAGTGGAAATTGTGGAATCTAGACCCCTTTTTGGGTCCTCTTAGGGTTTTGGGGATAATGTAATGAGAAAGGGATGTCGGCCTGTGGGTTTACCCATGCTTAGGCCCTTTTGTAATATATAAATAGAAGGCTAGGTGAGATGAGGAAGAGGACAATATATGTGATTTCTTAGTGCAAGAGTGGATGATATATCTATGTGATGTAGGCTAAGTGCCAAGAGTTGAATCTGTATGATCAAGGCTTTGTGCATTTTGTGTAAGACTTGCAGATCTGTGTGCAAGTCCCTATGAGAGACTGTAGAAGGCTTTGTGCTGCGGTGCAAGGAAGAAGGATCTAGAGAGCTACATAGATCTTTTGTTCTTTGCGTAGTAAGGGTTTTGAGGCTCCATGTTGTAACATGATTAACTAAATCTAATAAAGAAGAAGACTTTGTGGACGTAGCCCCAGGGTGGTGGTGAACCATGGTAAATCTGTGTGTTGTTCACTGTGCCTCGACCTGATGTGTTTGTCTCTTCCTTTGCTAACTAATTTGATATGTTTAGATAGATCTATTTATGTTTTGTGCTTCTGAGATACGAATGAATGTTAGATCTGGTATGTAAGATGCTTAGTGCTTGATCTACCAAATCTAATCAATCTTGCTGTGGATAAGTGTTGAATTATCTTAGATCTAAGTACATACTGCGATGCTCTGTGCTAATCTGCGAAGTATCATAAGGGATGAATATTGATTAATAATCTATGATAGGTGATTGCTAAGTGTTATAATCATAGATCTGTGTCCCAACTAAGGTTGCAAACATCTGAGTCTTGCAACCACCCCCACCTCTACCTCAGGTGAGACTTCATATGCTTCACAGGTGTTGCTGAAAGGGCCAATAATTAGGGTTTTGTTGGTGTGATTTTGTAGCGTTGAACCCTGGATCTGCCCCTGTGCCAACAAATGGTTCCATTCCTGGGACCTAAAACTATGATTGTTGGGAACTGAGCAGAAGAAGCTTCATGAAAAGATTCGTCCTGAAATTGTGAAATCTCTGTGTGTGGATCTATGCCCTAGTGCACAGTGATCCACTTGTTTTGAAAAGATTTGTGCTGAAGAAGGAAGGAAAGATCTGAAGGAAAGAAGTCAGATCTGCAAGAAAAGAGGTTGATACTGAAGAAAATAAGTAAGATCTATAAGCTTTGTGCTTTGATAAAGGTAAGAATAGTTAAAAGTTCTTAGATCTGGAAGCTTTGTGCCCTGTAGAAGTAAAAGAAGTGAACATTTTTGTTTTCTAAACTATGGATTTAGGCATGCTTGATAGATTTTGTCCTAACTTGAAAACTAGGGCATTGTTAGATGAAATAACGTTTGATATGAATAGATCTGATAAGTATAATGATAGATATGTTATACCTATGCACAGAAAGAATTTTTGTACTAACCAATGGATGTAGGATCCTAGAAAGAAATTTTTCCAGGCTAGCCATTACGATCCTAGCGTGCAATATAAGAAAAGTTTGGAATCATTGAAGAGAAAGAGAGGATTAACTCTTTGTTATAGTTGTAGAAGACCAGGACATCTTGTTAAGGAATGCCCTAGGAGAAACCCTAGTTGCCTCTGTTGTAAGGCTATGGACCATGAAGTACTGGATTGCCCTAGAAAGATTGCTAGACTTGAAAATCTGAATATGGAGCAAGCAAACTCTGAAGGAGATCAAGATACTAATATTATAGAAGAATCCCAGAAAGAATCAGAGATTATGTTACTGAAAATGAAAGAAACCCTGGATGAACATAAAGATGCCAGTTTGTCAGAGATCTTCAAAGAAAAGGAGAAAAATGAAGTAAGAATAGGAGACTTCGACAGTGACTGTGCTCTGGATGAGGGAACATAGATGAACATTATGACAGAAAGTACTTGGGAAACCCTAGGAAGGCCTACTATGGTTCCTTCACTAGGAAAAATAGGGCTGTTTAAAGGAAAAATGGTAATTGTATGTGACAGGATTACCCCGCTAGCTATGAGTACCCATGGAGCTTCGACAAAGGAAGAATTTGAAGTTATTAAATTTATTAAGGACCATGCCCCATTTATAGCTTTGTTAGGCAAGATCTAGATTGAAAAAGACTATATCGGGAGAAAAGAAGAAAAGGAAGCTCTAGAACAGAAGAAGCAAGAACTCATGGAATTTATGACTAGAAGGATCGCCTACTTGATGGAAGAACAAGAGAACAGATCTAAGCTATTTAAAACCAAGGACTTGGATTTTGAAGCTATAAGAACATTAGAGGAACCACAGAAGACCAAAATACCTAATCCATATGATGACAGAGTATTACCCTTGGATCCGAAGAAATAATCTCAACATCGCGAAGTGACTATGTCGAGAGAAGATAAGAATCAGAAGGAAAAAAGGACAAGTGAGATGAAGCTCATTGGGAAGAAGGCTAGGAAGCTAAGTAAGAAGAGATCCAAGATCGAAAATCTATAGAATATTCCAAAGGAAACTTCTAAGATGGAAAAATCATAGGAATTGAGCTTCGTCGGGATATCAGAACAATGACATACGACACTTCGCTGTGGCGAAGCAATATAGTCGTTGGACCGATATACCCATTCGAATTTCACCCTGAATGAAAAGAAGAACATTAAAGGATCACCACCAAACCGTTGGACCATGCCATGATGGATGGATCAATGTCCATGGAAGCTTCATACCCATTGCAAGTAGACTGTTGATGAATTCCCTATTTAGTTCGTCGTGCTGTGCCTGAAGAACACTTTTCCAACTGAAGAATGAAAGCCTGCAGAACTAGTGATTGTCTATAGTGATCATTGCAAGAAGAATGTCCATCCTAGTGCAGTATTTTGAGATCATTGTGACCCCGATTATCTTTCCCGAGTGCGTATGTTCGACGAGCTCACCACACTTGAGGAATCCGTCATAGAGGTCCTTCTTGACTTAATGACTAAGAGAGCCATGTCGGAAAGAAGAATGTCCACCGGAGTCCAAGCATCATCGATGAGTGGAGTGCAAGCCTCCCCATCGACTACTCGANCCAATGGTGCAGAATGACATAGCCAACGCAAAGTTAGTGCCATCCATCCTACCAAATTACATACCCCCTCTGAGCAGTGAGATTAATAGGGATAGTGTCCCTAGAGACTTTGACAGCCCCAGAACTGCGCAGGATACACTTGGGCCTAGTAATACAAAGAAAGAAAAGACGAAGAAGAAGATTGAAGAAGTCTAGGATGTTGACAGCCTATCTGTAAGGACAACTTCCATTACACCAGATGAAGAAGGTGATGATGAAGAAGGTATAGAAACTAAACAACATAAAGTCGAAGTACCACCGCCAAGGGATGAAGAAGACTCATCGAAGACAAGGAAGGTCTCACAGAAGAAGACCTGGAAGAGATCACCAAGGAATGGTCGGTGGAACTCCTTGTTTCAACAGACCCCGCAGAAATGTTCGACATCGACAGCCCTAGAACTGCGCAGGATACACCTGGGCCTAGTAAGGCAAAGAAAACAAAGATGAAGAAGAAGACTAAAGAAGTCTAGGATGTTGACAACCTATCTGTAAGGACAGCTTCCATTACACTAGATGAAGAAGGTGATGACGAAGAAGGTATATAAACTGAACAACATAAAGTCGAAGTACCATCGCTAAGGGATGAAGAAGACTCATCGAAGACAAGGAAGGTCTCACCTCTGAAATATTCCTCCAGAAAGAAACCAAGAACCCCTGTAACCAAGATGGGAACGGCCCTCACGTTGGATGAATTTTATTTCATTGTTGCAGTGGTCAATGGTGCTTCAAAGGAAATCATAGAGAAGCAGGAGGCGAAGAAGGAACAAATTTATAGCCAAATTGAGATTGTGCTCCAAGGAGTACAACAAGCACTCCAGTCTAGTCGAGCAATCTCTACTGCACCTTTTCCAGAAGGAACAACAGAAGTGGGAGATGAATCAGTTCATCTCCACAAGATTGTTGATACAGTCGAAGTATGCCTTGACATGCTCAAGAAGAAAAAGTGTAGGCCACCCAGGCCCTAAAGAAAGAATAGGAGGAAATTATTGAACAATGCCAAGCCACGCAACAAGAGAAGAATTCTCTCCAAGAAAAATTTGAAGAAGACAGAGAAAAGATCCAAAAAGAGAAAGAGCAGTTGCTTGCAAAGAAGATAGGAATTGAAGAGGTAGTCAACAGAGCATTTCGCTTTGTGACCGGCTTAGAGCAGAAGGCCGAAGAACCCATAGAGCACCAAGTGACGAAGATGGCTGAAGTTATTCAACAACTTCAACAAAGGGTCGAGGAATTAGAGCTTCAGACCATACCACAGACTCCACAAAAAGTGTGTGACCAATGAGAATTAAATGCTCAGAGCACAGTCTAGAGGATTAAAACACTTGTTGCAGAATGTAAATAACTAAGTAGTAGAAGCACGCATATATATGAACAACTAACTGAAGACCCAGAGTTGAAGAAGTTGGAGTCCCAACTCCAGGAAGCAAAGTAGCATGCAAATATAGTACAATCACAACTCAAGCTCCTGTCACCTATCAAGAGGATGAAGATATCCTAGGAACAACACATTGCCCAACAAATACTTATTACCATGCAGAACAAAGTGATGGAAGTCACCCAGAAAATCCAGTCGAGCCAGGAGGCGACCTACCTGTTATTTGAAGAAATTGAAGGCCAAGGAACACTACTAGAATAAGTAGTTGTTACATTCAAGTAGCAACTGGATGGATCTATCAGTGAAGCGATTGTTCAGGAATTTGCTGAGCAAGAAGCAGTAGCACAGAGACAAGTTAAAGTAGCTTGAGCCAAGATCGAGACCTTTGAGGCAAACTTACCCAGACCTGAGTGACTCAGGATGAGTCACAAGTGAGTGTTGGGGGCATGTTGGCCCTTGACCAAGTTTTGAGGAACACTTGGTCATATTTGACCATTTTTGGGACTTCGACAACTTGTCAAAGATGGAGCACAACGTGAAGCAAAAATTGTGGAAGCTAGACCCCTTTTTGGGTCCTTTTAGGGTTTTGGGGATAATTTAATGGGAAAGGGATGTTGGCCCATGGGTTTACCCACGCTTAGGCCCTTTTGTAATATAAAAATAGAAGGCTAGGCGAGATGAGGAAGAGGACAATCTATGTGATTGCTTAGTGTAAGAGTGGATGATATATCTATGTGATGTAGGCTAAGTGCCAAGATTTGAATCTATGTGATCAAGGCTTTGTGCATTTTGTGTAAGACTTGCAGAGATGAGTGCTAGTCCCTGTGAGAGACTGTAGAAGGCTTTGTGTTGTGGTGCAAGGAAGAAGGATCTAGCAAGCTGCACAGATCTTTTGTCCTGTGCGAAGTAAGGGTTTTGAGGCTCTATGCTGTAACCTGATTAACTGAAGATAATAAAGAAGAATACTTTGTGGACATAACCCAGGGTGGGGGTGAACCATGGTAAATCTGTGTGTTGTGCTCTGTGCCTCGACCTGATGTGTTTGTCTCTTCCTTTGCTAAGTGCTTTGATATTTTTAGATAGATCTATTTATGCTTTGTGCTTTTGAGATACAAATGAATGTTAGATCTGGTATGTAAGATGCTTAGTGCTTGATCTACCAAATCTAATCAATCTTGTTGTGGCTAAGTGTTGAATTATCTTAGATCCAAGTACATACTGCGATGCTCATGCTAATATACGAAGTATCATAAGGGATGAATATTGATAAATAATCTATGATAGGTGATTTCTAAGTGTTATAATCATAGATCTGTGTCCCAGCTAAGTTTTCATACACCTGAGTCTTGCAACCACTCCTACCTCTACCTCGGGTGAGACTTCATCTGCTTCACAGGTGTTGCCGAAAGGGCCGATAGTTAGGGTTTTTTTGGTGCACTGTTGTAGCATTGAACCCTGGGTCTGCCCCTGTGCCAACAACGTTGAACCCTGGGTCTGCTCCTATTCCAACACCCACATCATGCTCTATTGGATTGTCATAACAAAGTATTCACTTGCTTGGATGAAAAAGGGAACCAAAGGAAAGTGCAGGGAATTCCTAGGGCAGTAATTGTTAGAGAAATTTCAGCATTGTAGCTGAAGAAGTGTTATAGAAGAGGATGTCAAATGTTTGCAGTTCATATGCAGGAGACACCTAAGGATAAGGTGCAAAATTTGGAGGATTATGCAGTCCTGAAAGATTTTGAAGATGTATTCAAGGAGGTACCGGGACTACCCCCAAACAGAGACATTGATTTTTCTATAAATCTGACACCAGGAGCATCTTCTGTGTCAAAGACTCCTTACAGAATGAGTATGCCATAATTGAAAGAGTTGCAAATGCAGCTTGAAGAACTTATGAGGAAAGGGTATATATGTCCAAGTGTGTCACCTTGGGGTGCCCCAGTCTTGTTTTTGAAAAATAAAGATGGAATGTTAAGATTGTGCATTGATTTCAGACAGTTGAATAAAGTGACTGTCAAGAACAAGTATCCTCTGCCAAGGATCGATGATCTTTTTGATCAATTGAAGGATGCAAAGATATTTTCAAAGATAGATCTCAGATCGAGATACCATCAGGTAAGAATTAAAGAAGAAGATATCAACAAGACCACCTTCAGGACAAGGTATGGTCATTATGAGTTCACAGTGGTGCCATTTGGGTTGTCAAATTCACTAGTTGTTTTCATGTGCTTAATGAATGGTGTTTTCCGAGAATATTTAGACAAGTTTGTCATTGCCTTTCTAGATTACATTCTTATATAATCTAAGTCAGAGGAAGAGCATGAACATCATTTGAATATGGTGTTGCAAGTATTAAGGGAGCATTAGTTGTATTCCAAATTGAGAAAGTGCTCATTTTATCAGAAACAAATTCATTATTTGGGGCATCTCATCTCAAAATATGGGATAGCAGTGGACCCTAAGAAGATAGAAGCCATTAGAGAATGATCAACACCAAAGAATGTGATAGAGGTCATAACATTCATGGGCCTTGCAGGTTACTACAGGAGATTCATTGAAGGATTCTCAAAGATAGCACACCCAATCACTTCCTTGCAAAGAAAGGGTATGAAGTTTAAGTGGATGTTGGATTGTGAAAGGAGTTTCCAACATTTGAAACAATTATTGACAAGTGATCAAATACTAAGGATTGCAGACCCAAATGAAGATTTCATTATATGCACAGATGCATGTAATGAAGGACTTGGTGGAGTCCTCAGTCAAAATGGATTCGTGATATGTTATGAATCAAGGAAGTTAAAAGAGCATGAAAGAAACTATGCCACTCATGATTTGGAGTTGGAAGCCATAGTACATGCCCTGAGGAAATGGAGACACTACCTCATGGGAAAAAGGTTTGAGCTAAGAACAGACCACAATGGTTTGAAATATTTATTTGATCAGCCAAATCTAAATGCTAGGAAAAGAAGATGGTTATAATTTCTAAGCGAATATGACTTTGATATAAAGCATATCAAGGGGAAAGAAAATAAAGTGGCTGATGCACTCAGCAGGAGGGTGCATGAACTACGTGCTACAACCATAAGCATGTATCATACTGATGTTAAAAGAAAAATTCTAGAGGCTATAAATAGAGCTCTTCAATACAAAGAATTGATAGAAAAATTATATCAAGGTAAGACACCACAGAAGATGGATATTTATAAGTTGGGAGTAGATGGAATATTGCTGCACAAGAACAAAATTTTCGTACCAAATGTCTAGGACTTGAAACATATAATTTTGCATGAGATGCATAATGTTCCTTATGCAGGGCACCCTGGATATCAGAAAACTATAGCAGCAGTCAAGAGCCAATAATTTTGGCCAGGTATGAAGAGAGAGATAGTAGAATACATCGCAAGATGTATGGAATGCCAGAAAGTTAAAGCAAAACATAGGCACCCAGCAGGATTTCTGCAACCTTTGCCCATTCCTGAATGGAAATGGGAAGTGGTGACAATGGATTTTATTATGGGATTGCCCAGAGCAGGAAAGCTACATGATTCGATTATGGTGGTGGTGGACAAGCTTACAAAAGTTGCCCATTTTATTCCACTAAAAACTACTCACAAGGCAGCAGATGTCGCTGATATTTTCATGAAGGATGTGGCATGATTGCGTGGAATTCCTAAAACGATTGTGTCTGACAGAGACCCGAAATTCACCTCGAATTTCTGGAAAGGATTGTTCAAAGGATTTGGGATGAATCTGAAATTTAGTACAGCTTACCATCCTGAGTCAGATGGACAGACATAGAGGGTGAATAGAGTGATAGAAGATATGTTGAGAATGTATGTGATGGATAAACCATCCAAATGGGAAGACTACCTACATTTAGTAGAATTTGCTTACAACAATAGGTATCATACATCATTGAAGATGAGCCCATTTGAATCACTTTATGGTAGAAGGTGCAATACTCCAGTGAGATGGGATAAGCCAGCTAATAGAACAGTAGTTGGGCCAGAGTTGCTCAAGGAGATGGAGGACCAAATGTTAAAAATTAAGCAGAATTTGAAAGCTGCCCAAGAAAGACAGAAAATTTATGCTGATAAAAATAGAATCCACAGAGAATTCAAAGTGGGTGATCATGTTTTCTTGAAGGTGAAAGCTAACAGGAGTTCCATGAAGCTGGGAAGCTATGCCAAGTTGGCAACTAGATTTTGTGGACCATTTGAAATCCTAGAGAGGATTGGTCCAGTTGCTTATATGATTGCATTGCCTGCATCTATGTATTTTCATAATGTATTCCATGTATGATTGCTAAAGAAATAGATAACTGATGCTAATCATGTTGTTGATTGGAATGTTATTCAGGTGGAGCAAGAAGGCACTTTCCAAGTGCATCCGGTGCGCATTTTGGACCGAAAAATCAAACAATTCTGGTATCGAGCCATAGGGTTTGTAAAGGTCCAATGGACCTGGTACGGACCTGAAGATGCTACTTCGGAGAATGAGGATGCAATGAGGGCAGAATACCCGCATCTTTTTGAAAATTTTTGAAAATTTTTGTTGTATATGGGCACATGATGCACTGAGGAAAGTGCATAAATAAGGGGAGGAGATTGTAATATCCCTCGTCCAAACCCAAATGCAAGTGTAATATAAGTATATTTAAGCTAGTGAGTTGTTTAGACATCATTTTTGTAATACACCTTTCATGGCATGGTGCACGCATATACTGCACAGTAAAGTGATGTAGTGTGCACATTTTTGGATACCACACGCAGTAACTAAAGTGCGCGCAACCTTGAGGACAGCGGATACTGCACACAGTAACTAAAGTGCACACAATATTAAGGTCAGCGAAACTTTATGTATATGATATGCATTATAGGCTAGTGAGCCAGTTTTATAAGTCGTAATGCTTATGTTTTTAGAATTAGGCCAGAGCGCCTAGATGTTAAAGGCCAACGTGCCTATATGTTTCATGATTAATATAAAATACATCGCTGCACGCAAACCGACCACGATAAAAGAGAAGGGGGACTAGATTCCACCAGTTAGGGAAAGGGTGGGCCAAAATCTAAGGAAAGGGCTAAGCGAGAGAGAGCTTAAGCCAAAAAGGAATATTAAATTAATATTTCTTAGAACATAAAGTATGAATAATTATTTTATCCTAAGTCCTAAAGAAGGGGAGAAGTGTATCAAAGAAGCTTCTAACATGACAAGTGTCAAGTTGGAGACATGCATACTTAATGCCAAGACTTAGTGCTTTTTGGGGATCTTACTATTTTTCCTTGGACGAGAGAACCATTATTGGGGGGGAATACATTCCATCAGTCGAGGAGCTATCCTCATACCTTCCTATCACTATACATGAACCTATTTTTGTGGCCATTTTCCTATTGGTGTACCTGTCATCTTGGGAGAGGGATTGAAGAGGCGGGTTGTTAGGCCTGTGAGAAATTATTTGAGTGAGAGAATTGTTGGGGATCAATTTACTGAAGGTGATAAACTACAGCTACAGTGCTTTGAGACTTCCGGTCTGGCCTGTTGCTGAAGCCCTGGAAGGGAAGTGGAGTAGCTGAAGGACTGTTGAGCAGAGAAGGGGCACACTTCCTTGGGTGGGACAAGAATGTGGGGAATGAGAGGCTATAGGCTGTCGGTTGAGTGAGCACCTGAGATGGAGTCTTTTCTGTTGACTGTGAACCCTTAGCCTAGTTAGGAGCCCCTTACTCGGGTGGAGTCTAGTCCTAGCTCGGGGGTGACTCACTGTTGAGAGTGATGAACAGTGTAGTCTAAGGCTGGGAGGTTCGTGGACGGTCTGCATGCAGTTGGTGACATTTTTACCAAGATAAGTATCGGTTCTGTGATGAATTTACATGCTGCATTGTCATTTATGTGTTAATTTATGGGTTTTATTACATGTGTGAGCATATCTGTTTGTATCTTTAAGGGTATACTCCTGTGTACACTGCATGTTTGTGATTACTAATATTACAGCCTGAAAATAGTATATTTACAGAATGCAACTATTTTTTTATGTTTTATATGGAAGCTTCTACTAGAGAGTTTTATGTATATGTTTAATTGCATGTAGTTCAATATGTATGTATGCCTGTGTGTGTATATACATATTTTAAAAGAGAAATTGTGTGACATACCTCAGTTGAATACTGGGTTGTTACCATATGTTGTCAGAACTAAGTTAAGTGTTTGAGTAGTGATGTTCCCCAGCCTGTTGGTGGTCGGGGAGGTACATCACAGGAAATCCCACTATAGTCAGGTGGCAGGACACTTTGGTGTCGAAAAGACAGTGGCGATGCTACAGAAACATTTCTACTGGCCGAAACTTTGACAGGAGGTCAACAAGTATATCAACTCCTGCACTGCCTGTGCTATTTCCAAAATGACCACTAAGAAATAGGGCCTGTACACCCCTCTTCCTACTCCTAATAGGCCATGGGAATCCATCTCAATGGACTACATGTCGGGCCTCCTATCCACCAAGCGGGGAAATGACTATATTTTTGTGGTTGTTGATCGCTTTTCTAAGATGGCGATTCTAGTTGCCTGCAAGAAGAGCATCACAACAGAGGCCACTACCAAGATCTTATTTGAACGAGTCTGGGTACATTTTGGAATCCCACAAACCATTTTATCAGTTTAGGATAGTCGATTTCTTAGAACATTCTGTTCGAGGCTCTGGTCACTGCTGGACACCAAGCTCACCAAATCCACGAACTTCCACCCCCAAACAAATGGCCAAACCAAGGTTGTAAATCGAATGATTTTTCATATCCTTAGCATGTATAATTCAAAGCACCCTCTCACATGGGATGAGAGCCTTCCCTATGTCTAGCATAACTACAACCAAGCCCTGCATAGCTCAACTGGACACAACCTCTTTCAAGTGGGGTTGGGATTCCAACCATTGGGACCCATAGATGTTGCACTTCCCCTTGCGGTCACCTCGACTGACTCATATCTTGCTCCAACTGAAGCTGACAAAGCCACTCGGTTCATTGAGCAGATCCAACACATCCATCAATAGGTTTAGGATATCCTATAGAAGTCAAATGACAAGTACAAACAACACCATAATCAACATCGGGTGTCGCATAAGTTTCAGGTGGGCGACAAAGTTCGGTTGCACTTGCAGAAAGAATGCCTTACAGGACCCCATCGAAAGCTTTGCCCACTCTGTTATGGGCTATAAACTATCACCAAGGCCATGGGGGATAATTATTTTGAGCTCAAAATTCCTCCTTTCCTTGGCCTGCACCCAGTCTTCAACATGGATCTCCTTTGCCCTTATTTCCCACCATTCTTGGACACCTCAGAAGTAGCAGAACAACTGACACCAACAAAGATCAACCCCGACTACATACAACAGGAATCCAATGATCATATTGTGGATAGACATATTAAGGGCACTCGACAATAAAGGATCCAGCTTTATTGAGTCGTCAAAGAAGGGTAGCTCCTGCACCAAGGCAAGTGGCTCTCCCGGGGCCAAATTTAGCAGAAATTTCCTCATCTGATGGGGGACCTCAATGCAATGGATACCATTGCTTCCTAAGGATGGAGGATTGATTCATATGGATATTGGTGGCCACCAAACTTTTCCAACTGGCTCAAAACAGTTTTCTGACAATTTTGGCAATTTACTATTTTTAGCAGTTTTAACTTCCGGGGCCATTTTGAGGGCCTAAATGAAGGTTTTTTGGGATCGAGCTCCTCAAAGATAGCTTAAGGCATGATTGAGCCCCAAAAATTAATATCCTCAATGATACCTTTCCAATGATCTATCACACGCCTAACACAAAGATAGTATGCAAAAGTTACGACCCCAAGAAGTTGATGTACTAACTTACCCAAACGGGGCCCACATGACTTTTGGCACTTCATCTCCTAGGGTTAGGTTTTTGGATGTATAGGGTTTTTGGCATTCTGTATTATTTTAAAAATGCCTTCAGAGCCTCATTGTAACCTTATTATTGCGAATGTGTTCTGTCGTCACATCTCTTATAAGAGATAAGTCGCCACCATTCCAGTAAGCTTATTTCCGCTGCATTTTACAGTTTCAACTTATTTCATTATTACATAGAAAACCAGTTTTACTGTATCTCTGTTATTTTTTATTAAAACCTATTAATAATCTGTATTCATTTCATTCTTCTCATAGAATCTAGATCAGTGGTATCATAGCGGTCTTCTCCTTGTCATCTTAATGCATGTTCCCAACAAGGTCAGAGTACAAAGCGTTGGGTCTCGAGCTTATTTCTCTTGAGGAAAGAAGCTCTCACATGCCCAAGTGACCTCCCATGGTAGGATAAAAGAAATATTATGGGATAGGAGATCCTTTCAAACTGTTGATTGAGGAATCCCTCACACAACAGAGGAACGATATGATGGATAGTTTCACGAAAATCCTTCGGCGACTACCAACATGCCACACATCTTCTTCGGACGGAGGCGTTTCCCCCTTCAAGGTACAAATAAACATCGATATAACTATATTTGAAGGTTAGATAGACACAGATGTTGTAGACAAGTGGTTGAATCTACTAGAAGGGTATTTTTCTGTCCATAACTTTTCAAATAGAGAAAATATTACTTTTTCTCTCCTCAAAGCCATTCCCCATGTCAAATATTGGTGGGAAACTTTTTGTGAGAAAAAGGAAACAGAGGAAACCTCATTATTTTCAGTCACGACCACCTAGGAATCCTTCAGGGATGCTATTAAGGAAATATACTACCCTGTCGAAAGTTATGATGACCTGTATACCAAATGGACCACACTACGCCAAGAAAGAGACCAAGCAGTGCCAGATTTCACAAATATCTTCCATACCTTGCGCACCAAGTTGGGTATCAAAGATTCAGAGAAACATCTGGTGCTCAAGTATCGTGGTTCTCTGTATAGATACATCCAGACTGAAATGGAATTTCTGGACATCTCATCCTTGGGCGCGGCCTATCGATATGCTGTCAAAATCGAGCAGAAGCTTAAACAAAAGACGCGACAATTTGGGCCTGGGAACCCCTCACAACAAAAGCCAGGAAAGGGCGGCCCCAACCCATAGAACAAAGGACAGAGAAAATATGGACAGTATCAAGACAACCAGTCCAAACCGCAAGAAAAGAAGGACACCGGAAAGACAAAGAAAGATACCAGGAAGTGGTGTGACTTCCATAAGAACTCTTGGCATAACACTGTTGACTGCCGCTCAAAGTAGTTGCTGGTGGCCGAAGTGAAAAAAATTGAATCAGATGTAGATTTTGACTCTGATCTAGAACCAGAAAGGGGAATATGGATCATTGACATGGAACCCAGTGCCACCGTTTCTACCACCAAGCTCCAGCCTGTTGAACCAGATGATACAGAAGAAGGAGAGTGCCTCTTCCATTCACAGATGTGGGTAAAAGGCACCCCACTGCACTTCATCATTGATAGTAGTAGCCAGAAGAACCTGATCTCAGAAGAGTTCATCAAGTGGTTGGCCCTACCAACAACGCTGCACCCACAACCCTACACCATTGGATGGATCTGCCAAGGAAGTGATCTCTGGGTCATCCAATAGTGTCAACTATCATACAACATCAAGCCCTTCAAAGATGAGGTATTGTGTGATGTTGCTCCTCTCGAAGTTTGTGATGTTCTTTTGGGCCAACCTTATTTATGGAAACATCATGTTGTATATGAGTCTAGGCCTCATATTGTTATTATTACTTTGAANATCACACAATACCTCATCTTTGTGTGATGTTGCTCCTCTCGAAGTTTGTGATGTTCTTTTGGGCCAACCTTATTTATGGAAACATCATGTTGTATATGAGTCTAGGCCTCATATTGTTATTATTACTTTGAAAAAAAAATTGTACAAGATACCTGAGGCAGTCCCACCTAGTGATATGTCCTTGATCTCTTCTAAGCAATGCAGGAAGGTCATCTCCCAGACAGGGAATTTTGTATTCTTCGTGATTCTCTCTCAGAATAAGCGAAATATCATAGCCACATCCAGGGTCTCTGCGACCAACCTCTCCACATAGCAGAAGTAATTAGATAAGATCGTGGAAGAATACTTGAATATATTATCCTCACCTACAGGGGTACCTCTGCACTACCAGGTCAAGAACCCCATCGATCTGACCCTCTATGCACCGCTTCCCAATGGGCCAGTCTATCATCGCTCTTTGTTAGAGAATGAGGATATCAAGCGACATATCCAAGATCTGATCCACAAGGGGCACATCTGCCCCATCTCATCACCTTGCGGGAGCCCAATCATGCTGGTACAGAAGAAATATGTAACCCGATGACTCTTTATTGATTACCAGGCTCTGA
>JASDQU010098854.1:0-17174 GCA_032191745.1 Picea mariana
AATTAATTGTCACTTTATGACTTAAGTGACATATTTCACTTTTGACTTAAAACTCCCAAGTCAAAGTGAAATTAGAATCATAAAGTAAAGTACAAGGGTAATAGTCTTCCCCCTTTGTGCTTAGAGACTCATAAGCACATGGGGACCACTTTCCAAGGTACCCAAATCTCAACACTACTCACCTTCCTCCAATTGGGTCCATTATACATGAACCTGCACCAACACCACCACTTCTCAAATGGGTCTGTACAACACAAGAAGCAACTGGTGATCTTGTCGGTGTTTCCTACAAATTAGCATCATACATATTCACAGTTCCAGTAAGCCTCCTCTCTTTTGCCTCAAGTTTCAAAGACTCATGATCCAAAAACATCTACAGAAGATTTTGGCTATCTAGATTGGGACACAACAATGAATGAAGAATATTGTTCCTTAATGGCGAACGATACTTGAGATCTTGTACATCTTTCGAGAGGCCCAACGAGTTGCCAAAGGAACTTCTAAAGTTGAAGGCATTGACTATAATGAAATCTTCACCCTTGTAGCCAAAATGAATTCCATTTGCTTTGTTCTATTCCTTGTCGCCTCACATAAATGGGAGGTCAATCAGATGGATGTTCAATTTTCATGCCTGCATGGGGATTTGCAAGAAGAAATTTACATGGAACAACCTCCTGACTATGTTCAAAATGACTCCAATGTTGTTTGTCACCTTAAGAAATCTTTCTATGGTCTTAAGCAAACATCTCAGGCTTGGTATGCTAAAATGGATAGCTTTCTTCTTAAAATCGGATTTTCAAGATGTCATTATGATCCCAATGTCTATACCAAGAAAGTTAGTAACCATCTCACAATACTTGTTCTTTATGTTGATGACCTTATTGTCACTTGTAGTGAGCCCAAACTTTTAAACTGTGTGAAATCCAGCGTTAGGAAAAAATTTGAAATGACAGGCTTAGGTTATTTACATTATTTCCTTGGCCTCCAAGTATTTCACACTAAGGAAGGAATTTCCCTTTCCCAGTCTAAGTATGCATGTGACCTTCACCACTTTCACATGGAAGATTGTAACACTTTCACATGGAAGATTGTAAACCAATCTCTTTCCCCTTCCAATTTGGAGTCAAAATTACTACCACTTGTACTACACCTAAAGTAGATATCACTTTGTACCGTCAATTAATTGGTAGCCTTTTATATTTGACTCATATTTGTCCTGATATTTCCTTTGTCGTTGGTCTTGTTGCCTGATATATGCAAACACTCCATAAGATCCATTGGAAAACAACAAAAAGAATACTTCGGTATATCCAAGGTACAGTTCAATTTGGGATACATTACAGTTCAAGGGGGGCTCCTTTGTTGGTTGGTTTCATTGATTCTGATTGGGTTGGCAACCCTAATGATCGAAAGTCTACTACAAGTTATGTTTTCAGTCTTGGTTCTGGACCTATCACTTGGGCTTGTAAGAAGCAACGGGTTCTTTCTCTTTCTTCAACAAAAGCAGAGTATCGAGCAACAGTTAATGCAAGTCAAGAGGCCTTGTGGCTTTGATGGATCCTTTCAAAGGTTGGATTCCAACAACACCATCCAACCACACTCTAGTGTGACAATCAAAGTGCCATCAAGCTCTCCAAAGATCCAGTTCAACATCAACGCAATAAACACATTGAGCTACACATGCACTTCATCAGAAAGCTTATTCAAGATTGCATTCTCGAAGTGCTCTTTTGCCCTATAGATAATCAAGTTGCAAACATTTTCACAATGACTCTATGTTAGGAGTTCAAGAAGTTGTCATTAAGGGGGGATAGGCTCTAATGCCCCCTTCCTTCTCCTATTGTGTCACCTTTGTAAATCCTTCAATCCTATCCCAAGTTGTTCTTAGAGGGGGATGTTAGGATATTTAGACACTTAGGAGTTAGTTAAAAACAACATGGTCTAATGTGTCTTTAGGTAAAGTCTGTTTCTTTAGTGTGTTTCCTTAATATGCATTAGTATGCATTTGTAGTTATGTAATCCGATGGTCACAATATGTTCTAGACATAAAGTGATCTGACGGTTCACAGTCTGCTCGATACTAACAGCTATATTGATCTATGGCTTAGCACCCGATTGGTCCATGATCTCTATTTAAAAAGCATGGAGGGTCTTTTTATGATGGTCGATTGTGAGAAACACATGTAAAATTATTTTCTTTGCATTAATATATTTCCTTCAATGGTTACATTGGCTAGGGTCGTGGATTGTTTTCTTGTTTAAGGGTTTTACCCACGTAATACACTAGTGTATGGATCTTTGATCTGTTTGTGCGAGTGGTTGCTTAAGGTGTTTGACCTGTTTGGAAATACCATGTTTGTCGAACAAACCACAACCAACATCAAATGATCCAAAACAAGTTTATATGGTTTTAGGAATGATAAATAAATCTTTTGCGGCAGTCTGAAACCATTACGAAATGGAAAAAAGCCCAAGTTCCTCTTATTATGCCAAGTCAAAAATAAATTAGTAATTTTATCTCCAATTTTGTCACTCTAGATGCAATAAATGTAGAGAAAGAAGGTAATGGCAAATTCATCAATGAAACAATCAATTTCCGTATATACTAAATTTGACCATAATAAAGTACTTGCACTGGCTTATAGCACCCTTTTCCATAATAAGTTGGTCAAATGATGTGTTGCCAAGTTTCACAAACTATTATGGTCTGCCTTTGTTGGATTAAGAAAAATTCCCTTCAGTAAGGTGTTGCATAGGATGCCAAAAGCACTTCCGTTATGACTTGACTTGGTTTTTCATTAATTTTTCTTTTCCCTTTTGGAAACCATTACTATCTAATATCCATTTTGATATGATGCCAATTTAATCCAAAGTTCCGTGAATTCTAATCACTGGAATCATTTCCAAGATTACAAATCATATACTGATGCCAGAGTGGACCAATGGCTCAACATAATAGTTGATGGAATGAACCAGGGTATTTGAGTTCCCTGAGAGTTAGTTATATAATGGAGTCATGGGACCTTATCAACATGTGGCACTTTCTTTTTCAAAATGCAGCTTATATTTCTTTTCTAAACAATAAAATATACATCAAGAATCGTGCATCATGGAGCCAAATGGTGGTCATACAGGTTCCCCTTCCCTACATAAGCAAGGAGGGCTAGCATGTCTTCTTTGGCTCCAATCCTTAGAGCATCTACATCTTTCCTAAAAATGTCCATCTTATCTGAGATCCACCAAGCCAACTCTAATCTAAAAATTGATGCTCTCCTAAATGGAACAGAAGAAACTCCTCATGGAAGGTTGCTCAATATTGTCTTTCCACAAAACAGAGATGGTCGTCAATCTAATGACTGATAACATCCTGCATGCTCCTAGCTGTCCGTTAGATCATCCATTTGTCCTCAGAAGGGACCCCTTCCCATGAAGAGGAGCAACAAGGAGAGTATCATACTCAACAGCAATCTATGCCCCAAAAACTCTGGCGATCCTGCAATGCCACATAATAAGCTTAATTGTTTCAGGCTTGTGGCAGACCACATGGCATCTAGTTGTAAGGCTAGTGCAATGTTACCTGCCTCAACCACCAAACTGTTATGAAGAACCAGGCATCCAAATATTCTAGACTGAAAAGAAGAATGGGACTTCTGGATACCTTGACAGCTACTAATCCATCTTGTTTCAATTACCCTCAATGTTCAATTATCCTCAATGCTCCACTTCCTGTTAAAAACAATCTGCAATGGGATCAATTGGCTGAAGCTTATAGAATAAAACTCCTTGGTTCTACAATCCATTCCGGTAAATGGTCATCTTCAAGATCTCTCAACTGATTTGGATGCACAGACTTAATTTTGTGCACTTCAATTGTTGAATCCCACAACCAATCGACATGCCTTGCAACTACCGTGCACTCATGGAAGCACCAGATAGCTTTTGTGCAAGCATAGGGCATGAGGTTTAAATGGGTGCCTATCTTCAGAGAAAAACGTAACTAAATAAATAAGCTGATTTAATATTTATAGCTGGGATCAATTTAATTCACAAGCCAAAATTGGCTCATGTTTTTTATCTGGATGCTTTAACAAACATAGTACAGGATAAAAGACTTTTGCATGCAGTAATACAGATCGGCAGGCATAGACAGACTGCAAAAGCAGTAAGGAAATTACACAACAAGACTCGTGGTAAAGATGATCATTCCTTACAAAATGGTATCATCCAAACTATCTACAAATTGCATCCTAATCAGCATCTATCAATGCAACCTTTAAAACATTAGAAGGTTAATCTCCATCACTACCTCCCTCAAAAAACAGTTCAGTCCACAGGAATTACCTGGAGGAGTGCCACAACAAAGGCTCCGATCATCAATATGCTCAACATCTAACCCAATAAACCAGGATCCTAGAGAGACATCCTCATTGGCATATCTGTGCAAGATTGGCCTGTCAAATAGAGTCACAAAAAATAGAAATGATTTTCAGGCACCTTTCCACTAACATTATTAATCGAAATTCTAAAGCTACTCTGAAAATGTCATTCACCAGTTGGCATGAATATCAAAATGGTATCATATAAATATAGCTCACTGATTTATGGAGATGTAAGTGGCCAGCTCTTTGGAGATTGCATATAATTGTCCAGTTGCATGTCTGAAATATTTATTTCCCTCCTCACCAAATTTCCAGTATTCAGGTTCACGGTACTTTGCACCTCTAAACCAATCCAAAATACAATTCAGACATGACAATCAAGGTCTGAACACCAGAGAATTATCATTTGGATCAGTTTCAGAATAAATACATTACTTACTTCTGAGCAAGAACTGGTCCAGACTTCATACACCCTATGTAAACACGTGGTTTGGCACGATGGCGTGCTAGAGTAGTACCAAGAATACCTGGAGATGTTAAAAAAATTATTGACTGAGATTATCTTCCATGGTTGCTTTCCCTTGGACCAGTTACACAACAAACTGGACCAGATCTGATCAAGCAAATTAAGGACCAAAAATCAGGGAAACTACCTAAATTAACATGTATATCATCATCAACTTTGACATAGAAATCTGCATCCCACTTTGCTACTGCTGTTGCGAAGTATATTAGTGTCTTGGCAGACAACTCATGGTAACCTTCAATGTGGTTCTGTATAAGAAAATGCAGAAGTGCAATAAATAAAAACTGACAGAAGATATAACAGAAAAGTACCATCAAGTCAATTAAGAATGTACAACTACAAACAATCCAACTAGAAATTGCAAATGAGCACAAAGAACACCATACTCATTGTTGAAAACTGAAACCCACCAGCCTCATAAAGTCTCGATGTTGAGCATCCTCGGCATCAATAGCACGGTCCAAAATACCCCCAGGAGTTGCACTGAACCACGGAAAAGCATAACCATACAAGCCTCCACATCAACTATTAACTAGCAGCCCATTGCACATAATAAATAAAAGTCAAGATAATTCAAACCTAAGGGTAAAATACCTGTGACCAATAACAAATCTTATTACAATTCCCTTTTCTTGTTCAATCTGGCGAATTTTTTCTCCTGCCAAACATACCAGAGAAACCAAAATATGAGTTCTAAATTCAGAATTTGCACAACCGTTGTTTGACTCCAAGTTTTCAGCCACTGCACCTTGAGGCATCCATGTTTCACGAAGCGAGTACCGTCGTTTACGACTACTGAATGCAGTATTGATTCCAATGACAATAAAAGCTTTCGGTCGCTCCTCTGTTTTCTCGCCAACTGGCTTGATAAATACCGGAGAACCATTCAGACTAGATGCTTGTGCAGCTCTAGCCGCTGCCAGCTCCATTTCCAGTGTTGAGATCGTTTTATCTAAAGTCCTGTATAACTCACTAGATCAAACCATAGTGCTCGACGCATGACTATGCAAAAGTATATTAAAGATTGCAAAACTATGTACTCTGAAGCCTCAAGAGTCAATTAGCCAAGGCTATTACCAGTCAAAGCAACTTACTTGATTGCATCATGAGTCTTGGATACTTGACTAAGTATGTCCTTTGCCTGCACATCAGTTTTCTTCTGAAACAGAGAGAAGTTTTCCCAGTCTAAGTACAATATCATTAAGATTCAGTAAGTTACCCAGCCTGAAATAGCTGCAAATCAAGAAGAAATGACAACTTACATTTTTTTTCTCACAGTCATTCACAAGTTGAAGATGCCGCTCTTGATGTTCTTTCTCAGCATAACCCTCAGTTTCTTCTCTTGAATCTGGAACAATCCACGTCCTACAATTCCAAGACAACAAATGCAGAAGCAGAGCATATAAATAAAAGGCCTCGAGTTTTTACATGAATATTGACAACCATGTACATAGATTCTGGTGGTTTTAAAGAGACCAAGTGAGTAAGTTAATTCACAACTTTCCAAGCTGTTTTCAGAGTCACTTCTACACCAAGGCACAACATCTATACAAGAGTATATTCAGAAATTATATGCAAATAAATATTAACAAATTTATTAGAAATTTATCGCATATAGAGGATATCCAACGAACTACAGAGGCTCATATATCTGCAGTTCAGAGTCATTAAATCTCACTGGAGCTACACTCTACATAATTTTTAATTACAGCTGAAAATATGCAAACATCCTTTGCAATTCATAAAAACTACAAACATTGACCACACGTACAAATGCAGAGCCTTAAAAGCACTTCAGGGAGTTCTACCGTCAAACAAATCAAATGAATGCCTTGCCAAAGGTCTTGAAGCACTTCCACTTTTTAATATTTATGTCAAGCATTAACTGCATTACAGTTAGAGAATGCCATACAAGCATTCAAATAAACTGTCATCTATTTATCTATGATGCTGTCACATAGCCCATAGCTTTCCTTCAGTTCAAATTGTACTGCAGTGACCACAAAGTATGCCACAACTAGCCTTATTTGGTTTCGAATATTATTATTACTAGCAACAACCAGAATGAAAAATAGATAATCAGATGAAATGAAATGAATAAATAATCATCTGATGTGGGTTAAGCAGTTATAAATCCATGCCAATATCGGATGAAATCACCCATTGGTGACCTCTTGGTAAACATTATCTCTTAGTAAATTCTAGTTTGACTTTGAACTCATCTTAAGGTTAACTGCTTAGCTTAGATCTATTGGTCCTGCTCACTCTCCACTATAATTCAGAATTGGCTTCAAGTGAAGTACTGTTCCTGTTACAAAATCCAAACCATTTAAGCATTCTATATCAATAAAGTTTGAACAATCATAAATTGAGACAGGCAATCTCTTCTAGCACATTCAACTCACCAAAAAAATTGCTAAATCCTCACTACATTGAAAGTCTGTCATATATATACCAACTACTGTCTGCAAAATTTTGAGAACTAACCAACGAATACAAATCAGGCAAAACATTCCAACTAAGATTGCATTATCTGACATAACATTTAAATATATTCAGGGGCCATTGTACAAAACAATCTCTTCTCAATGTATATTCTGCCTGGGCATAAGACAATTTTAAACAGTTTCATAGCACAAATCCCCATCTACTAGTATGAATCAAGATCATCTTTATCATGCTTTTACATTACACTAATTTTCCCTTGTAATATCAAACCTAATGCCTTCCAAATACTGCATGAAGAAGACATCAACTATATCTCATAGACCATAGAAAATCTGAAATTACTTCCAAACCCATAAAGAACAATGTAAATCCACCCACTAGTGTACATAATATACAACATTCTTCGTTACCTCAATAGGAAGCCTATAGACAGTCCTATGGAGTAACAACAATTAAACAAGCTATAATCAAACTTTAAAACTAGTTAATTTCATCGGTCTTTTAGCATTTAGCATTTTTATAGACTTTCTCTTCAGTTCTGTAACTTCCACAAATCTTCCTGCAGATAAACAATCGCCACTTATGTTTATGCGAGTGGATTAGAGTAGCAGTATATTAACTATCAAATGAGATGGAAACGAGGAATAATAAGTATCAAATGTTTTCTTTTTTCTGCTGGAAATATCTTGAACAATGGAATGAATCAAAACCACTAAATCATTCTCATGGGGTGTAAATTTTCAAGTTTCCACAAATCATTTCCTTGTTAGGTACATGTTAGGAACAAAATCTAGGGAAAAGGTTCCATACTGAGATGTGATCAGCATAT
Organism: Picea mariana; assembly: GCA_032191745.1. Taxonomy (NCBI): domain Eukaryota; kingdom Viridiplantae; phylum Streptophyta; class Pinopsida; order Pinales; family Pinaceae; genus Picea; species Picea mariana. Next base: position 8,183 of record JASDQU010098854.1, read on the forward strand.
ATTTCACGCATTCATCCGGCAAATGACATTTTTGAAGCCCTATAAATGTCAGAAAACAACATTTTTTAAACCTGGCAACACAAGTGCTGAAAAATATTTATTCTAACGCCTGAATAAAGTTATAGTTGTTGCATGCTTCATGTCCACTAGCCAATTGGCATCAACTCTGACAATGCTAATTATCATAGGATTTCAAAAAGTAAGCAAAAGGCCAAAGACAGACTTCAAACATTCAAATAATAAATATAGAAAAAAATAGCACTCGCTCATTCAACTATTCAAGGTAGAAAACAGCAACAAAGTGTCAAGTGCAGAACAACCATCCTATAAATATGCAAAATTATGAATCATTTACCAGGTCATATCCATGTTGCTAACAAGCTATCAAAATAGTCAACTGTTTAAAGTAGATTGTACACTTAATATTCTAGACCCAAAGACCAAAAAACACATACTTCTCCAAATCTCCAATTGACTCCACCTTAGCTTTTGCACTTTACTACTCATGTTTTCTTCAAGCTGCCCTGCTATTTTATTCTATGATGCAAAGCTGCAACCATTACCCTTCCCATGACTCTTCACTTTCTCTATTCTCTCCAAAATGATTAGCTCTTGCTCCTTAGTCATATAGCTAGGTTTTTATACCAGCTAGCATGATTGAAATCCCTACACTTTCCACTAAAGTATAAGCCCTCTTCAACCTTATTAGGTGTAAACCTCCTGGAAGTGTAGTGACATCCACATGATCGAGATGTGTGCTCAAACTGAAGGACCCTCGGGCAGGTGACTCTCTTGTTCTGCCAAATGCCTGTAAATTAAGACAGATGACGTAAAATTCAGCTAGTATACAGCATTTGATCTAAATTTTACAGACCACAGCTCAAATGTCAGTTCTAGTGTCTCTTGGATGTGACTTAATTAACTCAACAGTTTGCACTCTATATTTTGAAACCATGCTTTTATTTCCTCCAAATTCTATCCTAATTTTCCAAAACTAGAATTCACAAAGTTAGAGACAGAAAAGGCACCGAAGGAAATGTATTGGATGCCCCCCCCCATCCTTGTGATTGTAAGTGAAATGTTGGTTGTGATTGGAGATGATCTTCTAAGGATGTTGCAATAAGCATTGGGAGAGGAATATATCAGAGAGCATATGAATAGAGGTCTGATCAAGCTTATTTCTTAAGGGACTAAGGGAATAGTGAAAGGTTATAAACCAATTACCTAGCTCAATGTCTCCGAAAAGGTGCTAGCTAAAGTCCTAGCTGACAAGATTAAATCATGACTGCAAGTATACTCCTACATAAGCAAACTCAGGATCCTATTTTTAAACCAGAAGACTTTGATTTCCTTGAGGCTGAGATAGCCCAAGCCTCAAGAACATCAAAAGCAAATGCTTCCCATTCTTGAGTCATGACTCATATTGTATATATGATTTTTGGACTTATTATTGATATTTTGCATTGCATGGGCAAGCAATTATTTCATGCTTAATGAAAATTTCTTTTTGTTTCAAAATTTGTGTATTTTTTGAACTTTTGTATTAGTCAAGTTTTTCTCAAGCTTTTATCTAGTTCGAATAAAACTCTTACTCTTTGGCCTCATCAAGTTTTTTGTTGAGCCATGTTTTGTAACCGTAGCAGATGCTTTAGGATATCTCATTGAGGTCGCTAAGATGCAAGGGCACATTCGAGGCATCCTCCTTCATGATGATGAGCAATTACTCAATGCTCATTTTGTTGATGATTCTGCTCTCACTGCAAAACTTACCCAAAGCTATGTTGAAGGAACAATGCAGTGTTTGAACTTTGGACATCTTTGCTAAAAAAAATAGTAGTAATGGTAAGTGAAGAAAAGGTAGAAGTGTTTGCTATCGCGGGATTTGTACTTATGCCAAAACCCCAACACAAGTCTCCAAATCCACGTAACTACAGGATAACCCACCACTGTCACCTCAGTAGGAAATCCCCACGTTTTAGGGATGGATGAGGTCCAGCCCAGGGGAGGCATCCCCGGTAACCTCAAGGGATAAGATAACAAAGATGTAGCCAAGTTTGAAGGACCCTCTCACTGGTTACCTAAGTCAAATGTCTATGTCCGTGAAATTGAGGCAAAGAGAAGTGTTTTGGGTACCTGGCTGGAACAAGAACAATTGCAGCGTATATATAGTGAATTCCAAGTGCAAGTAAGCAATATAAACCTCAAAGACAGTAGACAACGGAAATATATATTGGCTGATGTAAAATTGCAGCAGGATAACAGTTTATAACAGCCACAAGAAAAATATATCAGAATTGCATGAAATTACAGTGAGAACTCAGCATTTATCCAATAGATCAATTTCCAACTATTCCAAGCAATTTCTGAGTTAGTTAGGCTAGTGTATGCCTAGTAGAAGAAATCGCCGATTAATCAGCAAAAATCGGAAAAAGCGCAATTTTTGGGGCTTAAAAAAATCGCAATTTTTTGGTCAGAGAAAGAAGCGCGTTTTTTTGAAAAAAGCGGCAAAAATCGGAAAAAAGCGCCACAGTCGCCCAGGCCACGGGATAAAGAGCCCAATTCGTTTTTTTTTTTGTCATTCTGTTTTTTTTTTGTGTGGAGCAGCAAAGGAAGAAGTTTGTGGAGGCCATCAAGCATTTTTTAGGTGTGCAAAGGCAGGGTAGTTTTGGGACATATACATTTATATATGTGATCATTGATGTCATTTTGTATTGATTTCAGACTTTCAGTGATGACTTTGATGTATCAGTTTTTGTTTGGCATCCACTATATAATATATATCGGTTATTTCTCCATATTTATGTGCCTATCTGTTTATATGATGTTRTTGTTGCTTTATATATTGAAAAATGTTAAAAATTTTGAAAAAAWATGAATAAATTATGTAWTTTTTAATGTTTGCCAAGTTTTTCTGATTTTTTCGCTGATTTTTTCCGAGGAGATGTTTTCAGGACCCTTGCCGAGTTTTTGCCGTTGCCAAGTTTTTCCACTAGGAGTGTATGCAGCAAAATGAAGCAAATTGTATGGTTGTAGCAGTGTTTTGCTACAGCAGCAACTAAATTAGTAGATTATGCTAAGCTAGGGTTAGGGAAAGTTAGTAAAAGCCTAAAAGGCTTAGACAATAAAGTTTGAGAGTTTGTTTGATCAAATTCCTTCACAAGAGCAATGAAACTAGTGCCTTTTGGGCTATGGAGTCATTTACAACAGCAATAAGTACTTGGAAAAACAATGATGATACTATTGTCTAAGGATGATGATGAGATTAAGTTTGAACTTTGAGGTGCTAGCACCTTAGGGCCTCAAGCTTCAAATCTCAAAAGATGAATTTTGTCAAAGAACAAGCTCCTTTGGGCTCTAGCAAATTTTTCTTCTTCCTTGGACTCTTGAAATATATAGCAACAATCTTCTAGAACAAAACTCCTAAAGTGCTAACACTTTAGGGCTTTAGGAGCCTACTCTAGACAAGGTTCTCTTAACAATTAAATAGGTGGGATGATCTAGAGAGAGGAGGAAGCACCTTATGCTCCTCTCCTAGGGTCTTAAGCAAGCAATATCAAAATCTTCAATATGAACAAGTAAAATTTACCATAAACATTCAATGCGTGAAATGAAATTACAGATTTTACTTACTTCACCAAGAATAATCAAGCAAAAACCCTAGTTGCAGAATTTTCCACCCAAAATAAGCCAAGAGAAGTCCAAAACATGTCCTCCAAGAGATAGCGCACTAGTAAAAGAGACCAATTTGCCAAAGATAGYGAAAATTTCAGATCCAAGTCCTCTTGTGTGAGGAAAGTTATGATGAAAATGAAATGGCAAAGTCTCTTTATTTATAAGAGACCTTGCAACAATATTTATCCATACTTAAAAAGGGCGGACCCSTTTAATTTGCCTCTAAAATGTGCATAAATGAAAAATACATSAAATAAACCCTAGAAGGGTGAYGTCATGCCCTAGGAGGGTGACGTAATGCCTCCAAGGTGAATCGTTGGGCCTTCAAAGGCCACATGTCATGCCTCAAGTGCTCAAGGGTGTATGTCCTCACCCATATCACATCAAGCAACCTCTGAATCCATCAAAACCCTAGCCTCAAGGATGACGTCAAGGCTACAAGGGTGACATCAAAGCTAGAAGGTGACGGCATGGGCCTCCAAAGGCCACGTCCTAGTGCAAGAGGGGTGCAATCTCATCGTCGGGTGATGCCAAGGTGCCTCCAAAGGCAACGTCCTCCATTCTCTGTGCACAAAAGCTCTGGGGTGCTCTACCCAGCCTGTGGGCTTCCATCCCATGTATGTGGCATAATGACCAGCCTGCTCAAAACCAAACCCATATGTCCATCGTCCAAGGTCTTTAGGGATGTGAGAGCCATTGTCTGAGGGGTTTGAGTCACTGGATAACTCACTGCTCTTCATCACATGTGCCAGAGTCTTGCAATAAGGCACAACGTCCTAGGCACAACCCAAAACCTCCCTCGAAGAACCATGTCAGGGGCATTCAAAACAACACAGAATATAAGACAGAGTAAACCAATGCTCATAAGACACGTTAGTCCTTAAATCATGCAAAGTAAGTTTATGTTTTATATAGAAGCCATGTAAACAATTTACCCCAATATCCCCTTCAAGTATCACCCAAGCCCAAGACCTTGTGAAGGTTACCAAGTTTAAGTATGGGAGGGCCTTCATCCAACCCTATTAGGTGTTCCACCTGAACAATAAGTTACCCAAGTAAAGAGATAGGTCTCGAGAGTGACAAGGGAAAGTAAAAACCCATCAAGAGCAAGTGTGAGTGTGATATGGTATTAGGCTTACGTCATGGCTTATGGTATCCATTTCTATGAGCGCCTTTGTAGAGGTGGCGCTTACTTGCTTGAGATACCCTTTCCTCGATACTTTTTGCATTTTGAACCCCTTATTTTGTCTTTTGATACCCAGTTATTATTTGCAAGTCCCCTTCATAAGGTTTCAAGCTTCATTCCTTTACTTTTATTGGGCAATAGTCCTTTATAATTGGTCCATTCATTCGCATCCAGACGAGGGCGATTACCACTAGAGGGGGTAGAGCTCAAGCTAGCCTGAGGCTTTTATGGTGGCCTTTATAATCTAGCAATGATATATATGTATAGCAGTTGCATCATCCTCTGAACCTTCAACCTCATGAGAGAATGGGCCATAGCCGAAGTTCGGGATATATGAAAGGATTTATGATGGAAAATGTTAAGTATGATTGGGAGCGAAAACGTTACCCTTGGGAGGGCCCCATAGTATTACCCCTTTTCCCTGGGCGATGACAACATGGGACTAGGGAACAGAAGCTAACCACCAAGGTGAAACAAGGCAACCAAGACAATTTCTCAGGCAAGTGATCCACTATACAACTTCAACCAAAGATCCTTATCTACATGCCCAATAAATTAAACACAACACCCTGCATGAAGAAAGGACTAACCATACCTCATGGTGACACTGGCTTACCATGCCCGATACCCTGGGTTGCTTGAATGTGATGAGCCTTGGTTGATCTGTGTTGGGAGGCAAATCAGGGAGGTTGTTGGGATCTGTTGTTCAATCTAGCTCTCGACCCTCCATGTCTACGACATGTGGGCCTCGAGACATGATCTCCTTAGTTACCCCTAAGCTAAGGAGGGTAACAAGGCTCATTATTGGGCAAGACGACTTCCCAGATTATCTTGTTGAAAAGTGGAAGATTATTTTTGAACCAGGTCAACCATCAAATTATAAGATACTTGGGTACTCCCTCTGGAATTGAGATTTCTCAAACTTATAGAAACGAGTGTTTCCGGGTCAGATTATAAGATGCTTGGGCATTCCCTTTGGAATTGGCATTCTCAAACCTATAGAAATGAGTGTTGTCACGTCAGATGATAAGATACTTGGGTACTCCCTTTGGAATTGACATTCTCAAACCTATTGAGTGTTGAACAACTTTGAAAACAAACTTCGGAGATGGTTCGCTCAAGATGTATTGTTGGCAACTATAATTACTATACAAGATAGAATCTTGGCAGTAGGTCATTCTTTCCTACTCTTCATACATCTTTCCTTTTACATCAAGATACGAGAAATTGGAAATGCTTCTTAGATGGTTCCTATGGGGGAAACAAGGATAGAAAGGCCTCTCATTAGTCCATGGGGCATTTGTACATTGCTAAGGGAGCTTGGAGGCTTGGCTTAATTGGTATATGAGCTCAAGGGGCAATGTTGGAACCTAGTTGGGTTGTCAAGGTTATTAGTGGGAGAGCACCTTGGCAGATTCTTGTCTATCACCACAAACAAAATGTTGTAGATGGTATAAAAGGTCCTTTTGGGATCTATGACATAGTTGGTAGAATCAGCACTTTCAAAATCTCCAAAGAAAATGTCCTCAAAATGATTTTGGGAAGCTTGCCAACTAATGTCCAGAGAGTTACAATGAGATTTTATTGGTCCTAGAAGCATATGGGATTTGGCAGCAAGATCCAATTGGAGCTGTTAGAATTTAAGGGCAAAAAGTAAACTAACCAGAAACGGAAATAATTTTAAAATATTTTCCATACACTTGCCACTGTAATTCTAGATCAGCAATACATTAAAATTTCTGATGTAAAATAACATAAATATGAGTATTACCTTAGCCAAGCAAGGAACAAGATTACCTGATATGTTGTTGTTATCCTCTTTTCTATATGCTCAGAAAAAGCTTTAAGGGATCATGGATCAAACCCTCAAGATAGATCTCATCATGATCCTTTGAACAAATTGCCAAGAAGAACCTTTTAGGGTAGTAGACCAAAAAAAACTGACCAGCTAGTTGAGAATCAAGATGCCATGCCAACAACAAGCAATAGGGCTAAGAACAGAACACTACTGTCCAGCCTAGAGACTGTAAGGAGGCCTCAAACAGCCCTAATAACTTTAGTCCAAAAAATACAAGAACCGCTACAGCAATAGACAGAAGTACTAACAGTCTCAGGGCAACCCTATCAAACCCTGTTCAGGGTACTAGGGTTGCAAGTAGATGAGCTGAGGTAGCATACACAAGGCTGCACCAGCAAAGATGAGGATGGCATCAGCAAGCACCAGCAAAATACTAGAACAACAAGGGTGGCACCATCAAGTAGTAGGATAGCAAGGGCGGCACCATCAAACAGTAGAACAGCAAGGCCGGCACCATCAAACAATAGGACAGACCTTCAATCAGCAAAAGAATAAGACCTGTGGCAAGCTGGAAAGACCCTTAGGGTCAGCGGCAGCAGGGGACTGGAGAGGGTAAGCCCACGATGCCTTAACACACCAAGAAAATCTGTAGAGAGGGGCCACACCCACTTAGCAGACTGAACAGTAGGAGCCGCAGAAACCTCAGACCAAAAACTTGGCTAGGAGAGAGTGTGAGTAACTAGTGAGAGTTAAGTCACTTTATTTATAGTTTGGTAGGTAGGTTAGGGTTAGCAAGTTAGCCCTAACTTTAGGGTTTGATTAAACCCTAACAATTTTGTTAGAATTAGGGTAAATTTGCAAAACAGTAGTATCTTTTAATTTCAGTGATCAAAAACAGCTAGATCTATAACTCAACAGAGATAGAACACATAGAATGTAGATCTATGAAAGACAGCAGTAAACTTATAGAGGAAACTCTGATCTAATATGAAATAGAAACTCAGATCTAAGGAAATAGTACTCTGCTATATAGTAACAGTGAACAGATCTGAAAGATACAATAGATCTATAAGGCTATACACAGATTTCAGATCTAGCAACTTAGTCTGATCATTACTCAATGAAATAACTTATAAATTCAAAACATTTCTTCAGATCTACTCAACACCAACTAGGTTAAACAGTTCTGTAGTAAAATCAAAACCAAATCTAAAAGAGATGAGTAAGATACATACCTGGTACAGCAACCTTACCTTGAAGAAGAACAAATAACCATAAAAGATGTAGGACCCTTTTATATGCTCAGACAAAGGTTCAGTTCATAGATCTCTTATGGATCTCATGCCAAAGAATGAAGAAGTTTTCTTGCCACCAAGCAAAAGGGCCACAGGAAGGAAAACCCAATCCCAACAGAGGTTATAAATGCCCAAACCCTCACACAGTAAAACCCTTACCCAAGAGACTTTAGAACTGAAAACTGGACTGTTTATAAACCCTTATCTCAGCAGAGAACAGAACTGAACTGTTAGGTAGGTTTCAGCAAATGGCACCCCACAAGATTACCCTAGCAAGAGGGCCACAGACTAGAAGTCTCTCCACACACAGCAGACAAAGAGAGGGGCTGAAAAACCCTCACGTACTGTTCACACATGGATAGGCTGCACTCAAGGAGACTCGCTGCTACCCATAGCACCAACCCTGCAACAAGTAAGGGAGCCGCACCTAGCAGCTACTTCAAACAGCAGTCAATGGAAGAGGCCGGATCTGGAAAGGGAGGCCGCACCTACATACAAGAGGAGGCCGTTGCTACAGCAAACACAAGAGGAGGCCGCTGCTATACAAGAGGAGGCCACAGCTACACAAGAGGAGGCCGCAGCTTCAGCCACAGCAAATACAAGGAGGCCGCTCCCACAGCAAACTCAATAAGGCCGCAACTACAGAGAAGGAGATCAGCGCTAGCTCACAAGAAAGATAGATAGATAGATGAGTGAAAGGTGAGGGGGGGGTTTAATTTATAGTATTTAGGCTAGGTCAAGGGTTAGATTAAAACAAATTAAAATCACATGTTTAAATTCAAATTTAAACATGTGATAATAAACATTTAAAATTAACTTTAATTTTAACCCTTGAATAAGACAATAAAACCCCAAACCAAACATGAAAGGGTAAAGGAGGGTTTGCAAGGTGGCATTACTCATTCCTTCATATCACATGGTGAACCTATTACTTTATCATCACTGCATATGGGACTTATCCCTCATGTGGTTATGTCCTTCTTCAAGGAAGGTCATGTACCATCAAATACTTGATAGAGAATCAAGTAGCCCCAGAACTTT
>JASDQU010098855.1:868-17581 GCA_032191745.1 Picea mariana
TCGTCGAGGAGATTAATTTTGGGGGATAAATTATTCCTTTGGATATCATTGAGAACCTCGATCTTGAAAAACCTTCATTTGGACCCTCAAAATGGCCCCAGAAGTTAAAACTTGCTAAAAATAGTAAATTGCCAAAATTGCCAGAAAACTGTTTTGAGCCATTTGGAAAAGGTGGGTGGCCACCGATATCCACCTGGATCACCCAATCATGATGGAAGAGGACCAGATAAAGTAGATAATGGAAAAGGTTGAAAAACGTGCAGCGAAATACCTTACCAATATAAAATGAATAACAAGAAGACAACCATAGCCGACAAAGAGGGCTTAGCGAGTGATGAAGAAGAGGTAGAGGATATTTGGGTTGTGGAGAAGATTGAGGAAATCCTACGTGCAACATATGAAAGGACAAAAGGAGGTCCAAGGTCAGGAACAAAAGGTAGAACTCCAATTCAAATCATTGTCAGTGTGGAACCTACAACCCCATGTGCAACTAATATACCAGAAAGAACACTAGCATTTAGACAACCAAATTTTAGTGGAAGAATAACAACAGAACATGGATCCAATCAAGGAAAATCAACTGGGGGAGAAATTTCGAGAAGTAACAGTCAATTATCTACACTGCGCGAAGGCAGTAGCTCAACACAGTTCAAAATGGCAGGACATGATCCCACGATCATATTACCAGAATTTCGAGGAGAGGCATCATATGACCATGAAAAGAACTTATTCATCTGTGAGAAGATCTAGGAAGCAAAGCAGATCACAAATGATGATACAAAGCTCGTGCAGTTAGCTATCACACTAAGAGACCACGTGATGGACTGGTACAGGAGCTTGGATGTAAACAGTCCACAAGGAGTACAAAATACTATCGTAGACATGAAAAAACTACTGGTAAACGAGTTTTAGAAGCCAAGATCAGAAGATCGGTACATGAATGAAATGATTGAAATCAGGAAGAAACCAGGTGAGTGTGTTTGGGAGATTGATCATAGGTTCAAACATCTGAAAGGTAAGTTGAAATATGTAATTACTGACATGCAACATAGGCACTTATTTGTGAACTCATTGTTACAGCACTTGAAGTATACTTTAAGACAGGAGAAGTTCCAAACTTAAGAAGATGCTCTGCAAGCAGCCCTCCAACTAGAAGAGAACCAATATCAACAAACATATCTAGCAATAGAGGATTTGAAGGAGGAATTGAAGGAGGATTTGAAGAATATAACATTTCAACTTAACTAGAATAAGGGAAAAGAGAAAAGAGAAGTTATTTGGTGTACATTATGCAGGATAGAAGGACATCATAAGAATGAATGTCCAACTTTTGCACAGTACTTGGAAATAGGGGTTCCAAACCCCTTGCCAACAGGAGGACCATGGTGCAAGACTTGTAAGATGCATGGGCATGATCCATATCATTGTTCAATGATGCAGAAGTATAAGACAATACCAAAAAGTTCATATTGCAACTTTTGCAAATTAGTGGGTCATGATGATAAGGATTGTAGAACATTGGAAATGATGAGAGAACGAACCTCAGAAATGTACAGGTTGCAAGTAGAAATGATGATAGGAAAATTTTCACCTCAGTTCATCCAGGTGCCACCACAGTACAACAATACACATCCATAGTACAATAATGTGCAGCAACAGTAAAACCCTGTGTAGTATAACCCTGTGCAGTATAACCAGGTACCCCAATACAACGCACTGCATGGAGATCGAGGTGGATACAGAGGTGGAGGATGAGGAAGAGGAGGATTTGGATGAGGCAGAGGACCAGTAGTGTGCCACAACTTCCAACAACCAGGAAATTATGCAAGGGATTGTCCACTTCCACCAACGACATGTATGTATTGTTGCGCAATAGATCATGACACAGAGGATTGTCCAACACTCTTGGGAAAGATCTAGGGAAAAAGGAACAAGAACAACCAGAATGTCCAGTGGATTTTTGCAGAAGCCAAGGATGATGGGAGAAACATAAATATAGTCACTTAAGGAGGAACCAAGACAGGAGTTGATGCAAAAAAAAAAGATCCGCCCCACACCAATGTGTTAAGAAGAATACTGAGCCACAAAAGCAGTTTGACACATGGAAAGAAAAGGAAACATTTAAGGAGGATATATAGGAGCTTCTCAAGCAGAATGTTGTGTCTACATCAGTCACGCAACAAAATCAGAACCCACCAATGTACGAGATGCATCCTCAATGGACCATATCAGTGAAGGACAACCTTTAGGGAAAGTAAATACCATAAATACTTTTCTGCAATCTTGTGTTAAGTTATTGAATGATCCATCATCTGTTAAGGTCTTACAGAATATGCTAGAAATATGTAACACAGAGGTAGAAGGGAAGTTAGAGCAGAAAACAATCAATCATATCCATACAAGAAGAAGAACAAGCAGAGATATCAAACTAAATGCCAACATTGGGATTTCAACATGGGAGATATTATATTGAATTTAGGCTTAGAAGTAAATATCTTACCTAATAAGACATGGCAGTGTACAGGAGAACCCACATTAGGATATTCACTTGTCCAGTTGAAACTAGCAAATCAACACAGAGTGTTACTAATTGGAAGGCTTAAAGGTGTGACAGTGGATTTGGATGGAGTGAGCACTACGACAAATTTTGAAGTGATAGAGATAGTAGATGGCACAAAACCTTACCCAACATTACTTGGATTGGATTGGGCATTTGATAACTAAGATATAATCAACTTGAAGACAAGGAAAATGACTTTTGAATCAGGCGAATATAGATTCATTGCACCATTGGATCCCTCGGAAGGAGAAAGGTTTATAAAGGTGACTTGTTTGGATCTGGAAGAAATAAACTAATTTTATAGAACCACTATGTGAGAAGAGGACTATGTCAACCCAATTGTAGATGGGGTACTCAGCTAGAGAAGAATTACATTATGTGCTTCTGACTCAAACACAGGTTTGGATAATTGGCAACAACGATTACATGAAGTCTCTGTAAGGAGGTGTGCAAGAATAGACTGCGCAGTAAGATGGGTTGGTATAGAGATAAGAGAACCTCCCAATTTTCATGGGCTAAACGGCTTATAGGAATTCTTGACAAAATATGAGGAGGAAGTGGTGGAAAATCAGAGGTTGTTATCCTTAGATATTTCACTCAACGCAACACCTGCAAGATGGTGGGGTTTGCACAAAGAAATAATTCAGGATTGGTATCAATGTAAACGACTATTGTGCATTACATTTGGCGTAGAACGGGGGAGCAATACAGTGCAGAAGTATGATGCGAAAGGAACACTAGTTGAACACTTGGAGAAGTGTAGAACACAATGGAGGATGACACCACCATAGGAATGGCCTCATCACTTTATTCACACATTGGAAGGGATCCCAGGGAACAGGTACATAGATCAGGAGATGCGCAAAGAAACTATAGAATGGACAAGATTACAGCAGAATTTTGTAGTAACCTTCTCATTCAAGCATGAGAACTCCAACATTGATTCAGTGTTGAAGCTGATAAGGGGAGCGATACTTTTTTATGAATGAGAGGTTGAAATCATAACCGAATATCAAAAACAAAACAGAGAGACGGTCAAAGAGTTACTCTCATGTTATCACGTCGAAGAGGAAGCACCATATGAAGATTATCTACGTAACATACAGATCACAAATATTGAAGGAGAAAGAGAGGTGGAAGGTCCATCTCTGGAGTCAGAGGCATTTGTTGCCCCAAACAAAGTTAATAAAGTCAACATTGGGACGAATGATAATCCTAAAATGGAAAGTATTGGAGTCTATTGGGATGAGCAAACATTAGAAATAATAACAGAATTACTACGTGAATATATTGACTTGTTTCCAACAACCTTTACAGAGATGAAAGGCATAGCAAGGGAGATAGGTGAGATGAGGATATCTCTCAAACTCGAGGCTAGACCTATCAAATAGAGACCTTACAGATTGAATACAGTGTATAAGCATAAAGTGAAAGCATAAATTGATTGAATGTTGGAAGCTAACATTATAGAACCAGTAGAGGAATCTGAATGAATCATACTCATGGTAGTCCAAGAAAAGAAGCAAGGGGGGATAAGGATTTGTGTAGACTTGCGGAAACTCAATGATGCTTGCTTACATGACCCTTTCCCTACCCCTTTTACATATGAGGTCTTGGATAATGTAGGAGGCCAGGAAGAATATTCATACATAGATGGATTCTCAGGATACCATCAGATCAAAATAGCTCCAGAGGACAGGTATAAGACTATTTTTGCTACAGAATGGGGATCTTACCAATATACAGTCATGCCCTTTGGATTGAAGAATGCACCTGTTATCTTTTCAAGGGTAGTCATAGCTGCTTTTAAGAAATTCATACATCAATTTATAGAAGTATATATGGATGATTGGACTATGTATAGTCTTTTGAAAGACCATGTAGAAGTGTTAAGTCTAATGTTGGAAAGATGCAGGCAATGTTAGATATCATTAAACATCAAAAAATGCATTTTTGGTACACCTTTTGGGATATTGTTGGGACATATAGTGTGTAAATAGGTTTTATTGGTTGACCCTGCTAAGATTGTAGTCATTGTGAATTTACCACCACCAAAGTCAATGCACCAGTTAAGAGAAACATTGGGACATACAGGCTATTACATGAAGTTTATAAAGGGGTATGCACAGATTACTGCACCAATGGAAAAATTGTTAAAGAAGGACACCAAAATTAAGTGGAATGAGGATTGTCAGCAAGGATTGGACACTCTAAAGGAAATGATCATGACAACACCTATATTAGTGTTTCTAGATTGAGAAAAGACATTTCATGTGCACATAGATGCATCAACAATAGCACTTGGAGCAATTATGGAACATCTAGGAGAGGGGGACTTAGACCATCCTATAGTCTTCGCAAGCAGGAAGTTGTCAGAATCGGAGAAGAACTACAACACCACAACAAGAGAAGGCTTAGCCATGGTATATGCACTTCAAAAATTCAGGCATTATTTACTGGGTAAACACTTTAAAATGTTCACGGATCATTTTGCCCTCAAATATCTAGTCGACAAGCCAGTTTTGGGGGGGAGGATCTGTAGATGGTTGTTATTATTCCAAGAATTTGACTTTGAAGTAATAGTCAAACCACGGAAGTTGAATGCAGGACCTGATCACCTGTCAAGGGTAATCAATGGAGAAGAACCTACTAACTTGGAAGACAACTTCCCCAATGCACAGTTATTTTCAGTACATGTAGCTGATGAATACTTCGCTAATGTTATTAAATACTTAAGTACAAGAGTTGCGCCACAGGACTTTAGCACTGCACTGAAGAAAAACCTAGTAGTCAAAGCTGCAAACTATCAACTCATTGCATGTCATTTATACAAGATGGGCACAGATAGCTTTTTGATAAGGTGTGTATTTGAACATGAACGACCCAATTTTTTAGCAGAAACTCATGAAGGTATAGTTGGAGGACATTATGCATGAAAATATACCGCACAGAAGGTATTGCGCACAGGATTATGGTGTCCAATAGTTCATAAATATGCCAAGGAATATTTCCATAACTGTGATGTCTGCCAGAGGATTGGAAAACCCAACAGAAGGGATGAGATGCCCCTAATACCACAAGTAACTATGTAGGTATTTGAAAAATGGGAAATATATTTTGTTGGACCTTTTAATCCACTAGCAAGAAGGTCAGGAGCTAGATATATCATTATTGTGACCGAATACTTAACAAGATGGGAAGAAGAAACACCTGTAAAATATTGTAGCGTAGAGACAACAACACACTTCTTATTTCAGCATGTGATCACCCGATTCAAATGTCCCAAGATTTTGATGAGTTACCAAGGCACTCATTTTATTAATAATACCATCAAGGCTATGACTGAGGAGTTTGAAGTCTATCACTAGAAGAGTACACCATATCATCCTAAGGAAAATGGGACAGTAGAAGATTTCAATAAGATTTTGGAAAATGCATTGACTAAGATCTGCAATGTTAACAAAAAACATTGGGACTTGAAAATATCAACAGTACTATGGGCATACAGGACCACAGGCAAGAAGTTGAAAGGACATACATCGATCATATTGGTGTATGGACAAGAAGTAGTGGTGCCATTAGAATTTATGGTACCCAGTCTATGCGTAGCAGCAATTACCAACATGATAGAAAGAGGCACACTACATGAGAGGTTAATTCAAATAATTAAAATGGAAGAGCACATGATTCTCGCAGTATTTCACTAGGAAGTACAAAAATCAAGGGACAAAGCATGGCATGACAAACACATTAAAAAGAAAATGTTTAAGGAGGGAGACCAATTTCTTCTGTATGACAACAAATTTTTGCAACACCCTGGTAAGTTTAGAATGCATTGTCTAGGGCCATATGAAGTAAAGACCGTCACAGATGGAGGATCTGTGCAACTAAAGGATTTGGGAGGAACAAAACTGAAAGGAATGGCCAATGGTAGTCGACCGAAACTGTACAAGGATAGTCAACCTACTAACTCTTAAAATTTACATCGTAGTAAGAAAGTCATATATATATAGTGTAGTGTAGTAGATATTAGGAAAGAAAAATGATAAAAAAAAAAGTGGAAAAAGAAGAAAAAGGAATACAAAAATAGAAAAAGAAGAAAAACACAAAAAGAGGCAGAAGTTGACTGAACAACAAGAAAGTGGGAAAAATGTCACGTGCAACAATTACTGTGAAAACATAGAAAGACAGCATGCAGGAAAAAATGGACTCAGCGCAAATGCACGGAAAAAGTGAAAAACAATTATGATCGGATCTATAAAGTGCGGAAATCACACATCATTTCAACACTTAGTGATTTTTTAGCACAGAGAAAGATACAAGTGCATGCTCTATATATAGTTGTGTGAAGAAGAGAGCGAGTGTTCAAATCAGATAAAATATGACACCGCGAATGTTTGGCACTCCATGCCAATACGTACAAGTTACTCGACGGGGCTAAAGGAGGAAGGAAAGGATGAGGGAGCCCGAGAATGTCGTCGAGCTCAAAGATGTCACCACTTCTGAGATAGAGTCACTTAGCCCGACATGAGCTGAGGAGGAAACATCGACAACAACACAAGGGGAAGTAGGGTAGAGTTCTGGGACCCGAGATGATATTCCAAACCCTAATCCTGAAACACCAACTAAACCTGATGAAATGAAGGGTCAACAAAAGGGTCACGATGAAGAGTAGTTTTTGGTCGAGGACATCACCAACTAGTCGGACTCTGAAGGGGAAGAAGATGATGCAGAAACAACAGAAGAATGCCCATCTACTGTTGGGAAGAAAAGAAAGATGCAGGATGCCACGGACATTACGCTTCCCTACCTCCTAGACACAGTGGTCATTGTTGACGACATGCTTGGAAAAGTACCTAAACCAAGGTACTCAGACCACGATGTGCACGATGCAACGAAATTCCGATATTTGGTCGAGGAATCCTACCTAGAAAACATAGGGGAAATTGGACCCCTAGGAAAACCAATCATGGAGCCTGCACAGTGGATAATAGGGATTTACAACTCTGGGATAATGAACCTCCTGGACATACCACACTTCAGGTGTAGTAAAAATGTTGGGCTTTGCGTCAAAAAATTGTTAGCCCGGGTACATGGAGGCATCCTTTGGATGGATAGGCCGGTACAAAATGATGTGGCATTGATCGCCAAAATTACAGGATTACCTACAGTAGGCACACAACCAGAGGACTACTTGGACAACAAAACACGTGAGAAGGAGATTGTCGAGTTGGTCAAGGCACAATTTGGTACCAGCAAAAGAAACAGGGGCATTTTGCTTAGAGATATCAATGACAACGCGACAAGGTTTGCCAATAATCTCATGGCTTGCAAGCTGGTGAGGAAGTGTAGGAAAGAAGAGGCTCTAGTAGGAGTCATCGCAGTAGTCGCGTAGTGCACAAAGGGAGTAATGTTCTGTTGGGTGTCGTATAGTATGCGCACAACCAGAGGAGTACTTGGACAAAAAAGCACGTGAGAAATAGATCGTCGAGCTAGTCAAGGCACAATTTGGTACCAGTAGAGGAAACAGGTGCATTATGCTTAGATATATTAATGACAATGTGACAAGGTTCACCAACAAGCTCATGGCTTGCAAGATATTGAGGAAGGGTAGAAAAGAAAAGGCTCTAGCAAGAGTCATCACAGTAGTCGCACAATGCGTGAAGGGAGTAATTTTCTGTTGGGCGTCATACCTCCTAAAGCAGTTTTTGATCGATTGCAGATATGCGCAGGATAATGGAACCGAGTTCCATTATTCTTGGCTCATTATTCTTATATCTTTGGTAGGATGGAAAGAGACAAATTTTTTAGCTTTTCTGGATATGAAAGGAAAGTGTTATCCGGCTAGATATGAGTCCCTCTGGCAGGACAATGACAATAAAAATAGCAGTAAAATAGCACAGTATTTGTGATGTTGCAAGAAGAGATACAACAACGCACAACCAATGTGTGGTGCATTCCTATGGAAGTGATCCAGAAAATTGAAGGGATAGCCAGATTTAAGGCATCCAGGCACCACATGTGGATCCAGGCCACAAGGGATCCAAAGAAGGAATGGTTGGATATGCAATACTACGTCACAAAGGAAGAGATTGACTGGATAATCAAATACTAGCCAACACAGTGGAATATTCTAGTAGAAAAACCAGCAACAAAGCCAACCGCAACACAATCCACCAAACCCAAGGGGCGGGCCAAAGCAGGTCCTTCAGCAAAGACAAACAACCCAAATGATAACACTAGGAAGGCTACAGCACGCAATCAGATGTCAAGAAGCAGTACAATGCCAAAGAAACCAAGGAGGACAACAACAATTCCCAGGATGGATATTCAACAGGGTGCCAAGAAGGGAGACACATCTTAGGCTGGCAAGGAAAGGGTACAAGAAATGTCGAGTGGGGTGAAACCCTCACAAACAAAAGGGAAGATTGCACAAGTAGATGAGACGCGCAAAAAGATGAAGCATACCAAGGAGGACCCAATCATCACCTTGATAAAGGATGATGCTGAGTTCATGGCAAACAAGGTCTAGGACAAGGGGGAAGAGGTGGTCCACGCTGCGGAAGAACAAAGAGAAGAGATCATGGCCAAACTCATAGGATTTCATGAAACTCTGCAACAATTACATATTCATGCAGTACCATAGGCCACAACACAACAACATGAAAAGACACAACAACCCCCTATGCAGAAAAAAGGAGATGATACAGTTCAACTAGTAGTGCAAGGCAGGGATACACTCACAGTCACACGAAAAATGGTCATATTGGATCAAGATACTACATAGAAACCCATGGGAGAAATTGACCATTTTGAGGTATTCATGGTCCAAATGCCCACCAAGGCACTATACGGACTCCAGGATAGTATAATGCAAGAAGTGAAATCCAGAGCCCGCACGGATGCCACTAACTTGTAGGTGGGTAGGGGAGTTACATAAACTTTACAGATCACCTGTGACCAATTGACCTTGGAGAAAGAGGAGGAAAAATAACGCAAGCTAGATCATGGGCTAACAGCGGTATATGAATGCATTTCAGATAGCACGCAAGCACCAGAGAGGAATGCAAAGGAAAAGATAAAAATCATTTCACGGACTATTGAGGGATATATGAAAGAAATCAAGGAGCTGAAAGAAAAACTTAATCCTATTAATCTTCTTGAGGTTCGAGAGAAAAAAGAACAACAATCTTCACTCCAGATAGCAGAGATGGCAAGGGAAGCAAGGGAAGTCGAAAACCTGTTCAACATAAATGCGTAGATTTGGACCATTTTGAGAGAGGATGAAAAGGTCCAACAAGAGGAGAAAATCAACGCTTCCATACAGGAATTGAAGCAATGGCAGAGAACCTTGAGAATTATTGAGCGCTTGAAGGGCACCTAGGAAATGAATACTTTGCAGACAAAGTTAAAAGCAACACAGATGAATAAGCAAGAAAGACAAGCCCAGTTGGAGCCCCTTGAGGAACAAGCAGCACAAATAATTGCACAGCTGGAGGAAGAGAAGACAAGCATGCCCCAGGCACATTCAAAGAACGCAGCATTACTAAAATAATAGATAACAACACAGATAGTCGAGGTGCTAACAGACAAAGTTGTGCAGATGAAGGAAAAAGGAAAGGAACTAGCAGAGAATTTCCACATCTTGGAAAAGGTTATACAGGGAGCGCACACCACATGAGTGGCTCGAGACGAGCCACATGTCAATGTTGGGGGCATGTTGGGTGCAGGTCTGTTTTGGGAAGGAAATTTATTTTGGGCACATGCCTATTTTTGGGAGAAATGTCTGTTTTGGGAAAGAC
The DNA here is from genome assembly GCA_032191745.1 of Picea mariana. Lineage (NCBI taxonomy): Eukaryota > Viridiplantae > Streptophyta > Pinopsida > Pinales > Pinaceae > Picea > Picea mariana. The sequence continues at coordinate 11,231 of JASDQU010098855.1, forward strand.
TTATTTTTTCGAGAGAAAGACCTAATTTTGGAGCATGTGCAACAGGTGGTAGGAAAGAAGCATGCGGTAAAAGAAGGAAAAGAATCATGCAGGAGGAAAAGAAACATGGCGCGTAGCAGACATTCCTAACCATGATAGGGTTAGGGTTTTTGACAAATATTGTAACAACTATAAGACTATAAAGTAGTATAAATAAGGACCTAGGAGGTCTATGAAAGAGGTTTAGTAAGTTCAAGAGTTCAGTCGATAATTGTAAGCAAGTTTGTTATGATTCTTGTAGTAGAGTTGAATAAGTTAGTCCTTGAGGGTTAGGTCACAAGATGAGGAGCCTAGTGTGATCTAGTCAGCCTCACAGAGGGCACTTACCCTCATTTTGATTGTATTACTAAAGATTTAATGCACGCAACGCAATATTTTGCAGTCGGGTAAATAAAAAAGCAGAGAAGCCAAATCTTTTTGGACGTAGCCCCAGGAGGGAGTGAACCATGGTAAACCTTGTGTTATATGTGATTTTTTTTCTAATGATTAACAAGGATAATGTATAAGGGAGAAAGAAACCAACCACAATCCCTACTCATTCCTAGACTGCCAACACATGAGTATTGTAGTCCCCCATAAAATCTATCTTGGGTGAGACTGCGTTATGCACCCTATGCACAACATTTCCTTCTAGTTTACCAGAAGGACTGATAGTTTTGAGGGTTTTGTTGGAAACTTATTTGAGGTCAGAGCCTGGGTCAGATAAAGAAGAAGTAATCCAAAAATCAACCAGTACTTGTTTATCAACGTAATTATATTTCCTTGCAGTACTAGATGCGGGAACATGTGTGTCGAACGAATTTTAAAAGGAACAGTGAAAAGACATTGTATTAGGACTAGACATGGGTAAGAGTGACCTGTGAATGGGGCCAACGTTGAAAGTTTTTCAAATTGTTTCTGTATGCACTGAAATTTGAAATTGATAGACTATTTGCATGCCTTAACAATATGGGAGGGTTTTTGGACTCAAATATGACTCACACACCCACTTGTTTCCATCGTCAATTCATCATGTAAACCATAAACCCTATTTTTCTTTCAAAATACACAAATTGGTTGACACAAGTTTTAAGTTTGCATCAACCTTTTTTCATTTTTATTTCAGGTTCTACATTGTATATACAATGTATGTGTGTCATAGTTGTGATGAAAAATCCTTCTTTTCATTCACTGTATAATCAACACTATAAAAATATGCATGTCGATATGGTGTTGTATCAATGTCGCTAAGTATTGCATACGTCGATGGCATCATTATGGTGTCATGGTAGTGTCAGATTTAAATATCATTATGGTGTCATGGTAGTGTCAAATTTAAATATCCATGCATTGATGATATGGAAGGGTTTCCAAACTAAAAGATGACTCACACACCCACTCTATATATCTGATCCCGACCTTGTTTCATTCGAATTTTCTTAGATTAATGTCATGCATGGAACTCCCAACAATATACCCATCATCATTGTTGTGCTCTTTATTTTCATCGCCTATGTTGTACAAAACTAGAATGATGCCAATTAGGCCCATGCATTTGGTGACAAGAAGAAGGCACTAGAGGGAATTTTGTATTTAAATAATGATTTCATACTAATAGTCTTTAATTTATGGAGCAAAGAAGTACTTAGATGAGAGCAAAAAACAAAGACAAGAAATAATTGATGAAGCTTGTGAAATTTATATCAACTAGTACTTATTTATCGATGTTATTACATGTCCTTGCAGTACTAGATGCTAAAACGTGTGTGTCGAATAAATTTTAAAAGGAACAATGAAAATACATTGTACTAGGACTAAACATGGGCAACATTGACCTGTGAATGGGGCCAACGTTGAAATTTTTTCAAATTTTTTCGGTATGCACTGAAATTTGACATGGATAGACTATTCCCATGCCTTAACAGTATGGGAGGGTTTATGGACTCAAATATGACTCGCACACCCACTTGTTTCCATCATCATGTAAACCATAAACCTTACTTTCTTTCAAAGTGCACAAATTGGTTGACACAAGTTTTAAGTTTGCATCAGCGTTTTTTCATCTTTCTTTCAAGTTCTACATTGTATATACAATGTATGTGTGTCATAGTTGTGATGAAAAATCCCTCTTTTCATTCATTTTTTAATCAACACCATAAAAATATGCATGTTGAGATGGTGTTGTATCAATGTCACTAAGTATTGCATGTGTTGATGGCATCATTATGGTTTCATGGTAGTGTCAGGTTTAAATATCATTATGGTGTCATGGTAGTGTTATATTTAAATATGCATGCATTGACAATATGGGAGGGTTTCCAAACTCAAAGATGACTCACACACCCACTCTATATATCTGATCCTAGCCTCGTTTCATTTGAACTTTCTCAGATTAATTTCATGCATGGAACTATAAGTTTCAAGATAGGCTATAAGTTTCAAGTTTAAATTATCCACATGTTGTTTCCAAAATTTAATAAAAAAAATTGCATGGATATCCGCTTTCTATATAGTGTTGTGTTCGCAAAAAAGACTATTATTGACTAGCAACACAATGATGGTTTTGTGTTGATTTTAGCATGGTGTTGGTTGGTACAATAAACAATCATGATCATGCAATGCTTAGGAAAGGACAAGAGAGACCTTGACTCTAAGGATGACTATGAAGTTTTTTGCATGATAGAGAAGTCATGATGTTGATAAATTTGCATGTGATAGATGATATGTTGCCGCAAACACAATATGCAAAGGACCCTTTTAGATTATGGACAAGGTCGAGTGAGACGTATGAGATTTCTAATGAATGTAAGGATTTTTACCTTAAGAGTCTATTGTTTTTATGAAGATGGAAAAGCGTGATTTAATTTTAGAACGCTTGTTAAAATTCAAATACATCTATGATCAACTATTAATAATTGGCAGAGAAGTAGACGACAAAGATTTGATATTAATTACATTGAAGAGTCTATCTCTATATTTTGAAATTTATGTTCAAACTTTAAATATCATTTGTTACAAAAGGACATAAAAACATATGGAAAAAGTAATTTGGAAGCAACAGTAGAGCATTCGAAAGTGTCTTTGTAGAAAATATGAAAGGAAAAGAAAGTATAAATAAGGGGGGAATAAAAGAAACAATGTCAAGTCTATAGGATTAGGTAAATCTAATAATAATATGAAGAGTTTTTATGTTGGAAAATATGCTAACATGAAGGATGTTCAAAAAATAGGGTATATCCACACAGGTCGAACACCTCAAGAAAACTGCTCACACACATATCATAAATTACTATACTAGTGTTTATGTGGTTAAAACCATCAAAGAGGAAAATATCCCATGACCCCATCCAACCCAACCACTTGAGTTAATTGATTAATGTAAAAAGAATAATTTACACAAACATTTCTCACCATTGATCATTGACAAATGACTCTTTGTGCCCTTTAAATATAGATCATGGACCAATTGGGTCATAATCCATGAATAAAGTGTCATTAATATCAATGAGATATTTGAATTGTTGGATCACCCATGTGTAGAACATGATTGTGATCATCATATTAGTAAAGTACAAAAGCACACTTTAATATCACATTATGTTAGACCAAGTTGACCTTAAGTTACTCCTAATATTGAATATGCTAACATCCAACCTTAAGAATAACTTGGGATAGGATTGAAGGATTTACAAAGTGACAAAAGCAAAAGGAAGGAGGAAAAGAGCATATCCCCCCTTAATGACAACTTCTTGAAATCCTAACAAAGGTTGAAGCTTTAACAAATTTTCTTTTGTGAGGGGCTTTGTGAAAATATCAACAACTTGATCATATGTATGATAGTAGAGAACTTCAAGGGTGCTTTCCTAAAGAATATTTTGAATTAAGTGCATGTGTAACTCAATGTGTTTAATGCACTAATGTTGAATAGGTGCCTTTGTGAGTTGGATGGTATTATGAATATTGCACCAAATAATGATCATATGTTGCTAATGTATTCCAAACCTAAATAATATCTATCTAAGCCAAAGAACTTCTTGACTTCCATGAATTATGGCTCACTACTCTACATTTGTTAAAGAAATAGAAAGGGAAATTTTGTTTCTTGCGATCCCAAGAGACGAGTTTGAAATCAAAGATAAAAACATAATCAATTGTTTACTTTGGATCATCATGGTCATTGGCCTAGTGGGAATCTATAAAACCAACCAACATAAATGATCCCCTTTAATAATAGTATATGTCAATCTAAACTACACCCTAGCTATATTAAAGGATCCTCTTTACTACTTTTGAATGGATTTCATGGGGTTCTTCATGTATCAAACAATAATAATAAGAACAAAAGAGATGTCAGGGTGAGTATCAGTTAAATACAAAAGGATACCAACTATCTTTTGGTACAAAGTGGCATCCACTTTGGGTGAGGTGTAGATGGAAAAAGTTTAAGTCTAGATTGAAAGGGAGGTGGGATCAGTTTACGATCATCCATGTAAATTTGATGAACAGGGCCACATGCATACTTGGCTTGGGAAAGAGAAATACCTTCTCAGATTTGCAAAACATGGAGGCCATGAAAATATTGCAAGTGTCCTAAGTCTATCATTCCAAAGTTAAGGTAGGTTTTTACATGTGTTAGAAGATTGGGCTCACTATTAGTGAGTATAAGGTCATTAACATAAAGTACATGTATGAGAATATGGTTGTTGACAAAGTGTCCTCAGACACGTAATCTTATTAATAAGGAAAAAGTAATTACAATCAAAAGTGAAGACTCGTAATTTCTTCTTAACCTCACTTGAAGAAGGATCTTGTTTATATAGCTCAACTCTAAACTAAAATATAGGAGAACAACCAATCACATAATCACATGAGTATGATAGGTGTCCTTTACATAGAATATTGGTGCCCTTGTCCTAACAAACTAGAATAAACTAATTTCTAAAAATATTTAAACTGGAAAATACTTAGACTATAGAACTTTAGGATTATGAGGCTAACATTCCCCCTTTTAAACTGAAAGTTCATATTTACAAATACCAAGTTCATATTTGAACTTAGTGAACTTTATTCTACCAAGAGGTTTGGTAAAATCATCTGAAGTTTGATCTTCAGATGGACAGAACTGAGGCTTGATGATGTCTTTGATGATGAGTGATCTGATGAAGTGGTACTTGGTGTCGACATGTTTAGTCTTTGAATAAAATATTGGATTATTGGCCATCTTTATAGCTGATTGACTATCGATCAATAAAGTAGTTGGTGATTTCTGAGTTTCACCAAGATCCTATAAAAAAATTCTAGCCATAAAATCTCACATGTTGCTTCCCAAGATGATATGTACTCTGCCTCTACTAAAGAATTGGCAATTCTTGTCTCCTTTTTGCAATTCCAAGATATTGTTGTTGAACCCATATTCATTAAATAACCTGAACTGGATGTTCTATCATCAATTTCACTTACAAAATCAACATCTGAATATCCAACAAGTGTAAAAATTTTGTTTATTTTGTAGATAAGACCATAATATTTTGTACCTTGAATGTATCTCAGTACCTTTTTTGTTGAATTCTAGTGACTTTCCCTTGGTTCCTTCATAAACCTTGAAACTATAATGACTGAATATGACAAATCTAGTCGAGTATTTGTCAAATGAATGAGACTTCCAATCAATTGCCTGTACTTTGTATTATTTACCATTCCCCCCCCCCCTTCAAATTTTTAAAGTTTAAATTTCTACTCCATGGGGGTAAGAGAAGGCTTACAGTATTCCATGCCAAATTTCTTTAAAAATTCAGTGACATACTTAGTTTGACTAAGGAATATTTGATTAGGATGTTGAGATACTTCAACTCCAAGATAATAATGTAGTGTCCCTAAATCAGTCATTTTGAACCATGCTTTAAGTTCTTCCTTAACCTGTTTGATGTGAGCTTCGTTATTTCCTATTATGATTAAGTCATCAACATATAGTACAATTATCACCATGTGTTTATCTTGCATTCGAAAATACAACGTATCATCTGATTCACTTCGCTGAAAACCCACCTTACGTAGATAATTATCCATTTTTGCATACCAAGCTCGAGGAGCTTGTTTCAAGCCATATAAAGCCTTCACAAGTTTGCAAACTTTATGTTCTTGTCTTTTAACTTCAAAACCTTGTGGTTGAGTCATGAAAATATCTTCCTTTAGATCACCATTAAGGAAGGCACTTTTGACATCCATTTGATGTAATTTCCAACCATTATGAGTAGCCAAATTGATAACCATTATGATAGTATTCCATTTAGCTATGGGTGCAAATGTTTCTTCATAATCAATTCCTTCCTATTG
>JASDQU010098856.1:10055-21493 GCA_032191745.1 Picea mariana
AGATCTTGTAGATGCCTTTTCCTTGATGTTGGTCTATGGGGTCCTTTACAGATCTCATTCTTTGTCTGATAGTGGTTAGGGGTTTGAAGGAGGTTATAATTTCTTTTCTTTTTAAGATCTTTGCAATCTTGTCTGTGACACCTCGAATGTAGGGAAGAAAGGCTTTTTGGTTAGAAGTTTGATTATTCTGGACCTGAGTCATTCTATCCTTCTTATTCATTGCCTTTTTGATGTATTTTTCTCTATATCCAATGTTCTTAAAGACCCTGGTTAAGTGGTTTATTTCATCCTCTAGATGTTCCTTGTCGGAAATTCTTGCTGCCCTTGTGGCCATGGTGTTGAGAACCCCCATTTTTTGAGAGAGATGGTGGTGGGAATCTGCATGAAGGTAGTTGTCTGTGTGGGTTTTCTTCCTGAAGACCTTGTGTCCCAAGGTACCATCTTGTTTTCTAATCATAAGCACGTCTAGGAAGGGTATGCTATTGTTTTCTTCTAGTTCCATGGTGAATTTTATGTTCTCAGAAATTATTGTCCTGCATATACACTATTAATAACTAAGATCAGCTAGCTCTCTAATTGACGATTAGTCCTGATGATGAATCCCGATCAGGATTCGAAACGTCGATGACAAAATGACATCAACTGTGGATTCTCTGGCAAATGATTTTGAAATACCCCGTTGATAAAGTCACACCCCTTGAATCAGATCTGGTTCTTCTGGTCTTTGAGACCGAGGCTTTCTCAGCCTTTTCCCACACCGATAGAAAAGGAAGAGGTGCCTCACTTCCTATAGTGACTCATTCTCCCTCCCTTATGGAAGTTTGATTTCCTACATCTCAAAACTCAAACAATTATCCTATATATCTTGACTCAACTTCTGTTGATTCTCCTGTATTCTCACCCTGTGGTTCTGAAGGAACCAGTCTACATTCCCCAAGATGTTCTTTCTCAAGTTTCTTCCCCTTCGATAATCAGTTTCTTGAAACCCATCCTTACAACCCCCAGACTTTAACCGTTAAATCCATAATGGCCGCGACCGGAGGAGGTGGGGCTGGAGGTGCTGTCGCGGGTGGTCAAGGAGGAGGAGCGGGCGGCCAAGCACCGCCTCTTTGGATATTTACAAAAGTTGCTGCAAGATACGCCCCTCTAGTTCTACTGGTCCCTCTCTATGATTTACTTGAAAATTACATAAAAAACCTGCCTAAGTTCATGGGAGAAGGCGACTTGACAACAGTTGAACACATAAATTTTTTCAATCAATTCGCTAACATTCTTGGATTGGAACATGAAGATGTTTACTCCAGACTCTTGGTTCAAAATTTTGAAGGGCAAGTAAGAACCTAGTTTCGAGGCCTATCCACCGGATCTATACCATCATATGATGAACTTAAAAACACTTTTATCATACAATGGGGTGAACGGAAAGACCATCTTTATTATCTGATCGAATTTGGAGCTCTTTGAAAGAAAAACTTCGAATCGGTCCTCGAGTTTACACAATGGTTTAACAAATTGTACAATAATATCCCAACCGAGGTCAAGCCCTCACAACCTATAGTGAAAGTGACTTTCACTGGATCTTTTGACCCAGACTTCGCCCTGTTATTAAGGGAGAGAAGATCAGTAGATCTTACCAAGATGTAAGATGATGCCCTCAAAATCGAATCTAATATTATGGCATCAAGAAAGATGAAAGCTAAATTTGATACGGGAAACAAAGAAATCAAGAGATACAGGGAGCAAGGAGCACCCTCTGGATCAGGAAGATCTTCAGAGGATAGAATGGATGATATGGCTAGAATCATGAAAGAACTGTCAAACAAAATATCAAGAATGGAACTAGAACAAGATAAGAATGAACATTACCCTGGAAAGGAGTTCAGAAAGAACCCTAACCCTCAAAACCACCAAAAACAAATTAAGAATGAAGATCAAAAGATCCAAACTCCTTTTAAGAGTGAAAACATTGTAGGAGGACAAGACTTGGAGGATTTCGAGGAGTTAGAAGAGGATATGAACAATCTTGGCGATGAATGCCTACAACCTTACATAACAAGACACAATTATGAAAAGTCTTTGACTATAGAGTATGGGACCGAGAGTAGCAAGAACGACAATGTTTAAGAAGATTTGACCTATCAAGGAATAGCGGATGGGATAATGGCTGAACTTCACCAGAAATACAACCTGAGACCTAGAAACAGGGTTTTCGCAACCGTTCCAGTTAAAAAAATACTGCCGAGGTTTGAAATTGTTGAACTAGTTTCAAAAACCACTGAGAAACAGACTGAAGGGACTAAGGCCGCTAACATCCAGTTTACTAAAACAAAGACAGCGGAAACACCACCCTTGAGCATGCAAAAAATAGATACCCTTGTTACCGAAACAAATGCCCCTCAGCCAAGGAAAACTAAAAAGAAAGGGTTGGAGGTTCAAAACATGGAAATCGACAAAACCATTGGAAGTTTCAACCTAGAAAATGAAATCAGTAAGATCAAAATTCCTAGTCCTCTAGTAGAACTGGCTAAAAACCCGATATACCGAAAGCAAATAGCTAAAATGATTAATTTTTCGGAAAATGAAAGTCAGGTCGATGTTATAAACTTAGAGGATGAAAAACCTAACATAACTTTTGGCCCACAGTTCAAAGGTGCCAAAGACACTGTTGCCCCTTTCTACATTACTTTGACCGTTCTCGACCATTTGCTCCATAACTACATGTTAGATTCTGGGGCATCTCACAATGTGATGCCTAAAGCAATAATGGATAGAATCAGCCTTTAAATCACCATGCCTTATGGAGATTTATATTCTTTCGATTTGAGAAAAGTCAAGTGTATAGGTATGATAAAGGACTTAGTTGTAAACCTTGCACAAGTACCTTCAAAAAGTGTTTTAATGGATGTAGTTGTCGCAGATATACCCCCAAAATATGGCATGCTCTTGTCCCGATCTTAGGGTGCCAAACTTGGAGGTTCCCTTCAACTTGATATGACGTACGCAACAATTCTAGTTTTTTGGGGGGTAGTTCACGCGGCTGTACAGAGAAACCAAGTTAGCATTTACGGTCAGTGATCCTCTCAGCCCAAACAATTATCCTGTATATATTGCTGATCAAGATTTAGGTAACTGTATATTATCTATAGATGATGATGTGGATGCGTGTATAGAAGAAAATTGTACAGAAAATAAAAAAGAAAAAGAACAAATAGAACAAGATGTGTATAACACTGGTGTTTGGAAAATGCTTTTTGACGATGCCTCATCTTATCTTGGAGTTGGAGCTGGAGTAATTTTTGTGGTACCTGATAACCAATTTGTTATCCCTTTCTCTTATAGGCTTCAATGGAACATAGATCACACCAATAACATATGTGAGTACGAATCTCTAGTGTTAGGGTTAGAGGCCGCTAGGAAAATGAAAATTAAAAACTTGGAAGTTTTTGGTGACGCAGAGTTGATCGTGAGACAGGTTAATCGCCAGTATCAGGCCAAAAATCTTAGGTTAAGGTCATATCGAAATTGTGTTTGGGACCTAATTGAATTTTTTTTCTCCTCTGTTAATGTTCATTTCGTCCCAAGAGCCGAAAATCAACAAGCGGATGATTTAGCCAATGCAGCTTTGACTTTCGCATCTCCCACTGCTTTCAAACTTAAATATCATATATAAATGAGACATAGACCTTCCATACTCAATAACATACAACATTGGCAAGTCTTTGAGGACGATGAACAAATCTGAAAATTTCTAGAAACGATAGATGAGTTCGCTGAAACCCATGCTGACCAAGAGAACCAAAATGATCCTATTTGGATCATGCAGGAAGGGGAGGACCCCCAAGAGTTCCAGGATAAAATCGCAAATCACCGAATGTTGGTTTTTAAAAATAATCAGATACCTAAGGGCCTGATTCCCTTAGAAAGGATTTTTAGTCATGATGACATCCCTTTGAAGACTACCTTACAGCCTCAGCTGGAGGAAGTCGAAGATTGCAATATAGGTACTGATGAGAGTCCCAGACTAGTGAAAGTGTCCAGGTACTTGTCTCCCGAAATCAAGAGTAAATATGCTGAGTTGCTTAGAAAATACAAAGATGTTTTTGCCTGGTCTTATGACGAGTTGAGAACTTATGATACAACCATCATGGTACATAAAATCCCACTAAAACCAGGCGTCAAACCTTTTAGATAGAAACTCAGGAAGATTAACTCTATCCTGTTACCGGTGATAGAAAAAGAAGTCAAAAAACTCCTGGATGCTAAAATCATAGTTCCACTGAGATACTCTGAGTGGGTAGTCAACTTGGTCCTAGTAAGAAAGAAAAATGACGAGATCAGACTGTGCATCAATTTTAGAAACCTGAATCGATCATCACTCAAAGACAATGACCCATTGCCTAAGATGGATCACGTCTTAGAAAAATTAGTTGGAGCTAACCGAATGTCTATGATTGATGGTTTTTCAGGTTACAATCAGATCACAGTGCATCAAGACGATAAAGAAAAGACTGCTTTCACTACCCCGTGGGGTACTTTTATGTACGATAAAATGCCCTTTGGTTTGATGAATGTAGGGGCTACTTTTTAGCGGGCCATGGATATCGCTTTCGTGGGTGAAAGGGATAAATTTGTTGTTATCTACCTTGATGACCTGACTGTGTTCTCCAAATCTAATGCCAAACATCTAACGCACCTTAGGCAACCCTTTGAGAAATGCCAAAAAATTGGTTTGTCACTCAACCCCAAGAAATCTCATTTCGCAATGCAATAAGGTAAGCTCTTGGGCCATATCGTGTCTAAAGAAGGAATCAAAATCGATCGAAAAAGGGTTGAAGCAATAGACACTATAAATTTTCCTAGAAATGTAAAAGAAATCCAGTCTTTTTTAGGAAAAATAAATTTCTTGAGGAGATTCATTCCTAACTTCGCTGAGATTGTGAAATTGATAACAAATGTGCTCAAAAAGGATAGCGAGGTGAGATGGACTAGCAAAGCCAAAGTGTTATTTCAACACATCAAGAAAGTAATAAGTGAAGCACCGGTCTTGGCAAGTCCAGATTACACAAAAGAGTTTTTGATTTTTTCTTTTGCCTCATAACATACCATTGCAACTGTCTTGTTACAAAAAAATGAAGAAAGTTTTGAGGGAACTATTGCGTTTTTTAGCAAAAGCATCAGAGATGTTGAGTTGAAATATGATATAAAGGAGAAACAGACCTACGCAATGGTGAAAGCTATGAAGTCTTTCATAACTTATGTGTTACATTCAAAGATCATAGCTTATGTACCCTCCAGCTCTGTTAAGGACATCCTGGTGCAACCAGACAATGATAGAAGAAGAGGTAGGTGGTTAGCTAAGATCCAGGAGTTTGATCTAGAAGTCAAGCCAACTAAAATTATCAAAGGTCAAGGTTTAGCCAAATTGCTTGCCAAATCAAATTTAAAAGCGCTTGGGATAAATCCGCTGCAAGAGGACGAGGGATTCCTGGAAATAGACAAGCTTGATATCACTGTACCTACAATTGAAATCCAAGATAAGTTTTCGGCTTCAGCCTGGTATCGCGACATTGTCCATTACCTACTCACGCTTCAATGCCCTAGTGAGTTAACCCCATAAAAAACTAGGACGCTAAAGTTACATGCTGTAAAATATTGTATCATAGATGCTAAGTTGTTTTGGAAAGATCCCTTGGGTTTTCTACTGAGGTGCTTAGTTGAGACTTAAACAGAAGGGGTTATAGATGAATTCCATGCCGGAGTATGTGGAGGACATCATTCTTGGCGAGCAACAACATATAAAATCTTAAGAGCTGGATACTACTGGCCCAAATTGTTCACAGAAGTGAACACTAAAGTTCGAAATTGCATCCCATGCCAGTTGTTCACAGGCAAACAGAGAGTCCCATCTTTACCCCTGATTCCAGTTAAAACCAAAGCCCCGTTTCAGCAATGGGGACTTGATTTCATCGGAGAAATTCATCCACACTCCAGTGCGCAACACAAATGGATCCTAACTACTACTGATTATTTCACTAAGTGGGTAGAAGCTATCCCCACAAGGAATGCAACTGACTCAGTAGTAATCGGTTTCTTGGAAGATAATATCTTATCCAGATTTGGTTTCCCTCGAAAAATAGTCACTAACAATGCGCAGACATTTAAATTGATGGCCATGATATTTTTTTTTCAAAAATATAACATCATACTAGGGCACTTCACAACTTACTACCCACAAGGAAATGGTCTGGCTGAATCATCCAACAAAAGACTGATTACTGTGATAAAAAAAGTTTTGATTGAAAACAAAAAAACATGGCATACCCATTTAAAATATGCTTTATGGGCCAACAAAATAAGTACCAAAAGATCAATTGGGATTTCCCCTTTCCAGATGGTATATGGCACTAATGTCATTTTGCCAATAAATCTTGCTCTACCAGTAATGAAACTCTGGCAAGATTCCAATGAAGAGCCCAATGAAGTTACCAGGATAATAAACCAGCTGGTCAAAGTTCAAAAAAATAGGGCCGAAGTAAATGAAAGGTTGCAAAGGTATCCGGACAAAATGAAAGCCTTATTCGATCATAAAGTGAAAGATAGAGAATTTCTCCTTGGCGACTTGGTCTTAAAATGGGAAGCTAGAAAGGAAGATGCTGGAAAACATGGAAAATTCGATCCAATCTAGTCCGGTCCATACATAATTTCAGACTTGGAAGGAAAAAATGCTTGGTTATTAGAAAACCTGGATGGAGACATTCTTAATGCCCCTGTAAATGGGCGGCATCTCAAACACTTCATGCAATAATGTGTTTCTAAATTATCATTGTATATACCGGTTTGTTTTCATGCTTTTTGTAAATAAAATAAAATAATATATATATATATATATATATATATATATATATATATATATATTTATATTTTAAAACATGTATATAAAATAAAATAAACAAAAGCTTCTTTCATGTCATTTCCTAAGGACTATAATATTATGTTATTCGCAGGAAAAGTTTATCGCGAGACAACGGACTTGAGGTACTGAAAGTCCCGAAATGCCCAGGTACTCATATCAAGCCTCTCACAATGAAAAAGGTAATGAACGAATAATATTTGGACTGGAAATATAAGAGCTCATAAAGGTATGAAATCCCATTTTTTAAAAAAATTCTGGATAAAAACTCTGAAAAGTACAATAAATAAATCATCATTGTTTAAAAAAAATAAAAAAAATAAAAAAAAAATCTCTCTCTAAGAACAACCATATGTACAACAACTTGCCTAAACCCCTTTACCCTCCTCCTTGGCCACATTAAAGCCTTTTATTGCCTGATCATAGATGTCTAATCAATGAAATTTCCTGAGAATAGAGGAGTCTTGCTTCGGTCATTGGAAACTCTCGAACATATTTTCAAGAAAGAGAGCAGGTTGTGTTTTTCATTTTTTGACTCTGGCTGGATCGTAAACATGTCTAGGTTAATCCTAACCTTATTAGTTATCCTAATAGGAATAACTGATTGGTTTTTCTCAAGGAAGTTCCCTAGACTAAAGGTCAAAATTTTTTCGTTAAGAAGTCTTCTGAAACCCTTGATTTTTGAAGGCAGGTGAGAGGATTGACCCAGAGTGATTTAAATGAGTTTACAGACTTTGATCCTTTTTCAAATAGATATCTTCCCAAATGTATTGCATACTCATTGATTGCCCCCACTTTAGATCTAAAAATAAATAAAAATTATACAGATAGATGGTGAAAGTAAATTCAATATTGATTACCCCCATCTAGTTCAAAGAGATGAAGAAAGGAAATTCATACTTATTGATTGCCCTCATCTCAGCATTTAAATGCTTGCGAAAAATGAAGTGGTGAAAATAAATTCAATGTGGGAAGTCGGATAACTTCACCGGGGTACTGAACAGGCTCGCTGGCAGTGAAGCAATATCCTCATATATGATAAAATCTGTTATACGTGAGTTAAAATATACTCTGGTAATTTCTCTTCTTTTCAGCTGGATTCTATCATAGGTTTCTAAGATCTCCTTATCAGACACAATGTAAATACTTGCCTTGATGCAAACAAAATCACGAAAAGCCTGATAAGATTGATTAATTGGGTTTTGATTATCTTACACAGTTTTGAGCTCAGCTTTAGGATAAGTACCATTTATATGTTGTGTATTTGTACATGTTTTATATTGAGGAGTATTTCTTGTATATGTTGTATGTGTAGGCTTACTTTTATTCCACATTAATTTGTGTATTCAGAGAATGCAATTTTTTTGTTAAGTTTTACATGTATGATGTTCCACAAGAGTTTTGTGAGGCATAGCCTAACAAGTATATGGCTGAGTATGGTACAAAATTAGTATCAGAACTTAGAAAGAGTGGTTCTACGAGATAGGACGGCCTGACCTGGGTGGCTGGGGGTGTTACAATATGGTATCAGAGCTCCAGTTTTCAACATTGAGCCTGGATGGGCCATATAATTGGAAATTGAAGCAAAAGTTCATAATGAATTGTTGTCGAAATGGACAAAATTTGAATTTCAGAGAATTCATGAGTGCCAGGAGGGTGTTGAGAGAACACCTTGACTGTGTTCAAAAGATCTGGAAGTTTAGCAGTTCAAGAAAGCCAACAGAGGAAGGAAACCATAATAACCATGTTTATGGGCCAAAAAACTAAATTTGAGTCGTTGGATCTGTTTAGGAAAAGGCAGACCCTTCACAACCATCAGATCTAGAAAAAGGAGCATGGTGGTTAAGCACCGAACTCCTTCGAGACTTCGCCACTCCGACTATTTTAAGTGCTTTGTCATAAAAGAGGAAAAATCCCTGAAGCTCTGAAATCCTAGGGCGAATCTACACCATAGATCATTTGGGAGAAGTCAAACCGTTGGATTTCCCAAGTGGTTCGACAGTTCGGTGATTTTAGGAAATATGTTTGATATTGCGTGGAGTGGAGTTTTCTCTGAAGTCTCGATGTCCGAAACCAATCTGGACCATCCATTGTCAGAGACATGTGTCTGCAGATCAGCCTATTCGAAATTTTAACATTTGATAGTTCTGGGGCTGGGTGTAGTTCAACAACGAAAACCTCCGAAGCCCGGAGCTCCGAAGTCTCGGAGCCTCGAAGTCCCGAAGTCCCAAAGCTCGAGAAACAAGAATTCAAAAATTCAATGTTCGGATTTTTTGATGTGATCTGGCAAGGAATTATTCAAAGTCCCAGAGCTCGAAGTCCCAAAGCTTTGGTAAAAAACTCTTCTAAAATTCAACATTCAAGAGTTATAGTGTGTGCTGGAGTGGGACCTCCTGAAGCCCGAAGTGCCAAAGTTTTGAAACGCCAATGTGATGTGATAGGATGATGTCACCTAAGGTGGCATGGACCTACCGTAAGCCTACCATGTGTCATCTTGTTTCATACCTTTGACAGGTCTTTTGTACCAATTATGGCCCTAACACATGTCACTCGTCAGTGGGGCCATGTGTCACCACCTAATTGATTGTCAACATAACTAAGTGAGCCCGAAAAGTTCAGAGTTCAGGTGTTTTGATGTGCTCTGGTGTGTGATTCTCCAAATTCTTGGAGTGCTGGAGTGACGCAGCGGGATGATATCACCTGGATTGACGTGGACCAGATCGATAATTCGACATTCGAGAGAGTTGTTGTGTTTTGTTGTGAAGTTATCCAAAGTGCGAAGCTCTGGAGCAACGAAGTAAGAAAGATCCAGAGAGAGATGGTTTGGAAGTTTGCCAGTTTGACATTCGGGTGTTATAAAGTTAGATGGTGTGAAATCCTCTGAATCTCGGAGTTACGAAGTCCCAAAGCGTCGAATGTGACACAGCATGATGACGTCACCTAGGGTAACGCGGACTCACTTTTCATATACCATGTGTCAACCTGATTCATGTTTTTCACATGCCGTTCATACCAGTTAGAACATGATAGTGTCATCCATTGGATTGAGCTACGTGTCCTCTCCTTAATTATGCCACGTAGCACCCCCCTGGTGCGTGAATACTGATGAGACTGTGAGAGTTCATCAATTCGAGGAAAAAATGATAAGATGAAGGTAAAACCCTTGAAGCGCTAAGCTCCAGAGAACTTCGTCGGTTCGACGTTCAGAGGAAATAATGGATGCTATAGTCAGAATCCCTAAAGCTTTGAAGAAGTACCCTCCAAGAGTTTGCCACTTTGACACTTGGAGGAAATAATGGATGGTGAAGGAGAAACCTTCGAAACCTGAATTTTCGGAGTCGCGAAGTCCCAGAGCTCCGGATAAGCACCTAATAGTTAGCGCTTGGTCATAGCTCATGGTCACATGAGATTGGGGGCCAAAGAAAAAGGGCTAGTGCCCAAAAATTATTTGTTTTTAAGGAAGAAAATGGTCTTAGAAAGGGAGCCTGTGGGGTTTTGATTTGTTCGAACCTGCACCTAAAGAAGTAATAAGGCCGATGAACCTTATGATAGGATACAACAAGGGTCCAAGAGCCAATTTGGTTCTAAGAAAGGAGAGCGGTTGTACAAAGATTACATCACCTAGAAGATAATTTTCAATTGTCCATAACTTTCTTCTCAGGACTTAGAATTGAGCAAGGAAGCCAGAAAGAAGATTGTTGGTGACCATAAAAGGAAAATTGTGCATATGTTACCAATATGGTATATTATGGTTCTAAATAACAAAATTTGTTGTAGACCTATTTTCGTATGTAATGATTACATTTAAAATAGAAAAAGTGCTAGAAATGTATACATATAGAAGAAAGACAGACATATACAATTATTCATGTTACATTTGAGATCTTTAAGAAGTTATTGGATCGGATGTTGAGTTCAATAAGCAACTTGGAAAAACCTAATGAAATTCTTGTTCGGGGAAGACATTCTAGATGGCAATTTTTTCACATCAAATGTGAATGATAGGTGGGGAAATCCATCTGCAATACATGAAAATGCATGAACCAATGGTTCATATGGAGATGAAAAGCATGGGAATAAGGAAGGTTTTTTGGAATATGAAAGAAATTTGACCTAATATCAAGAAGGAATAGAGGAACTTGAGGACATAATGTTATGTCAAGAATATTCCACAAGAGGATCAAAGGTCAGGACATAAGAATGTTAAGATAAAGAAGTACATAGTGGGAATACCTAATCTATATAGATTGATATATCGGGGTGTTATTTTTCTGATAAAGAAAGACATAGTGAACACATGGAGTGAGTGACAACATCTCCAAAGAGTCCTACAGTTTGGAGATAGCACCCCATTATTGCTATCAGAGTACACAGTGGAAGCATGGTATGAAGGGCATCATTATGACATGATATAAGTTGATTATGCATGTTAGATTGAAACTAGATGCGTGAAGACAAAAGAAAGTAATAATTCTTCAAGCAAATCCAAGTGCTGATATAATCAGTCAAAAAAAGGCTAAATCAATTT
>JASDQU010098857.1:23477-37340 GCA_032191745.1 Picea mariana
ATAGTGGAAACTACAAGAATGGACTGAAGGGCCTGATGTACCCCTCAGAGTTCGACCTCAATTCTGTCGTACATTTCCTCCTGCTTGGCTTCTTGTTTCTCCAGGATTTCCTACTGGGCATCGTTTAGGGATGCTATGATGAAGTCAAAATCATCGGTAGTGAGTACAATTTGCATCTTGGTCATGGTGGATATGGATTTCTTCTAGGAAGAAGGTTTTGGGGGAGAAACCTTCCTCTTCTTCACGGGATCAGTCTCATCTCTAGGTGGTTTTACTTTGCCTTGTTTCTGTTCAACTTCTTTAACATTTATCTCTTCTACTTCTTCATCACCCCTTCAGTCAGGTGATACTGGAGCAATCTTGCCTGAGGTGCTCCTTAAGTCTTGGAACTCTTCGGTATTCTTCCTTCTACTGGGTCTGGGTGTACTATGTTCTTTGTGCGTGGTCTCTGGGCTATCAAGGTTAGGCATCTCTGCAGGGTATAGGGGAATAAGGAGGTATGTCGACTAGTCCTTAGTGATTTCCTCAAGGTCCTCTTTCGTGAGCTTGTAGAACGACTAAAGCTCCTCCTTATGCTCATCTTCTCATGCTGTAATGTAGATGAAGTGTCGTTCTGCGCGAAACTTCATCAGGTTTCAAAACCTTTGTAGGGTGTTCAGAGTCATGTGAGGTTCAAATTCGATGGCTCTCTTTAGCTGGAGGTAATATGTGTGAAAAAAAACGTTTGAATTCCACTTTTTTCTCATATCGCTCAAGTATCAAAGCGTGGTGAACTTCGTAGAAAGCGGATCGAATGGCTCTATGTCCGGGAAGGTCGCACCTTTCAAAATTTCCCAAGCAACAAATGTGATGAGGATCAGGAGCCTACTAAAATGGAATTCATATCCCTGATCCTGTGCTTCGTGGAAATCCAGTTCAAGTTGATTAACTAGGTACTTCACCCAGTTCATTTGTAGACCTTCCACGCACTTCCCTACAAGGTCAACAACAAAGCTTGTGACCTTCCTGGTTCAGCTCTTCCTTACTAGAATTCCTGCAATTAATTGGCATGCTAGGAACACTCCGCCATTCTGGATGGAATATACCTTGTCGCCTCATGTCCCCTTCTCAACATCGTTGTATGTATCCTTGATCTTCTATGCTAGTGCGGGATCTATGGCTTTTCCTGGATAGAAGTACTATGGATCAGGTCCTTGCATACTCATTCCTGTGATCATATGGATCAGTGTCAGATCAAATGTGATATGGCAGTCGACACATAAGTAGCCACCATGGTAACATGAAAGTAGTAGCTTGACACAGGCGTTAACTTCCTGGTGCCTTCTGAAGTGTGGGATTTTCATTACATTCATCAGGATGGACTGTGCAAGGTTCATCTTCCATGGCTGGGGGATTATATTTGAATTCTTCCCCTTCATATTGGTCAAGTATTTGTACGGGGTGAGCATGCTATGGTTCTTGCGATCTTTGAGGTTGAATTCGATGAACTTCAATGTTGCGGTCTTGTTCTGCTATGCTCTTACTGCACGTATCCCCTTCGGGAGGTACACAGTAACCATGGTGTACTCAAAATCTC
Source organism: Picea mariana (assembly GCA_032191745.1). Classification (NCBI taxonomy): domain Eukaryota; kingdom Viridiplantae; phylum Streptophyta; class Pinopsida; order Pinales; family Pinaceae; genus Picea; species Picea mariana. The sequence goes on from JASDQU010098857.1 coordinate 25,054, forward strand.
TTGGCACACTATCTCGACTCGCCATGTCGTCCAGAGGCAGGATGCAATTGGGAAATATGGTTTGGATCAGCTTCGCATTTTCTAGGTCATATCTGTGGTTGGTTCTCTTCTATTTTGTTGGTCGGGATGGCCTGACCCGCGAGCAGTCGATGGAGAGGCTTGCAATCCTCTCATAAATGATACTTGTACACCCACAGACATTACTCTCTCAGTCATGAGGTCAATGAGTACCTCCTTCATAGACTCTTCGACTACGCTACGTTCTTCAGACATATGCAATTGTGGTTGAATCTCTTGGGTTTGAAGAGTAACTAGTCAATGCAACGGGACAGATGGTGATAGCACGATGATCATTGTGTGGAATAAACTAATCTGTAGGCTTAGATTCACTGTTAGAAAAAGTGTTCTCAGTGAAAGGTTCGACGGAATAAATAGATAATGAAGCAACAGATCTCTCCAATGGGTGAGAAGCCTCCATTAACTCAGTTATGTCCGTTATGACGTGGTCCCAACAGTCTGATGGCGAGTTGTCTGACCATAAATGCCTTTCTACCCATTCAGGGTGTCGGTCTAACGATTATAATGTTCCCAACGACTATATTTATTCATTATGGTGAGGTTCCATGTGACGTTGTTCTGATATCCTGACGAAGTTCCTGTTTTGTAAATTTTCCCTTTGTGAAGTTCCCTCTCGACCCTTCTGTAACTTTTTGATATTTTCTCTCTTCTTGCTAAGATTTTGAGCCTTCTTCCCGGTGAGATTTATCTCATTATTCCTCTTTCCATTTTGATTCTTGTCTTATCTCTCCATAGTAACTTCACGTTGTTGATATTATTTCCTAATATTCAAGGGTAATACTTCTTCTTTATCTAGGATAGGTACTTTAGTCTTCTACAAATCTTCTTGTGTTCTTGCAACTTCTACATCCAAGTCTCTGGTCCTAAGTAGCTTCGATCTGTTCTCTTATTCTTCAATGAGTTGCACGATCCTCCTAGTCATGAAATCTTTCAACTCTTGCTTATTTTTCTCTAAGACTTCTTCTTCCTTCCTTCTGCCTGATCTCTTTCAATCCAATGTTTTCCTAGTAACATAGTAAATGGGTCGTTGTTCTCAATAAATTTAACAACCTAAAAATCTTCCTCTGTCAAAGTTCCATTGGCATTCATAGATATCTGTGTGAGATTTCCACATAGGGTTATCAGTTTTCCTCTGAATAATCCTATTCCTCCCAATAAAGGAATCATAGCAGGCTCGCCTAAAGGTTCCCAAGTTCTTTCTGTCATGATATTCACCTTTGTTTCCTCATCCAGAACACAATCAATGTCGAAGTATCTTATTCTTTCTTCAATGCACTCTTTTTCTTTGAAGATGTCTGATAAGTTGATATGTCGGTGGTCATTTAAGGTTTCTTTCATCTGTAGAAATAATTTCTCTGATTCTTTTTGGGGTTCTTCCATAATCTCAATTTATGGATCTTCCTTAGGGTTTTCTTGGTTCATATTCATTCTCTCAACCTTAGCAATCATTCTATGGAAATCCAATACTTTGTCATCCATATATCTACAACAAAGACAATTATATCTTCTACGAGGGCATTCCTTAGCCAGATGTCATGGTCTTCTGCAGCTATAACAAAGGGTTAATCCTCGTTTTCTTTTAAATTATCCCCAACATTTCATGTACTGCGCACTAGGATCATAGTAGCTAACCTACAAAAAATTCTTTCTAGAATCCTGCATCCATTTGTTAGTCCAAACATTCTCTCTATGCATAGGTATAACATATCTTTCACTATTCTTATCAGATCTACTCATATCAAATCTTCTTTCATCTATCAGTGCCCTAGTTTTCAAGATAGGAAAAATATTATCAAACATACCTAGATCCATACTTTAGAAACAAAAATTTCCACTAATCTTATCTTCAGTAGAGCACAAAGCTTCCAGATCTAAAAATTTTCACTATTCTTACCTTTATCAGAGCACAGAGCTTGCAGATCTCACGTCTTTAAGAAAAAATTCTCACTTATACCTTTCTCAAAGCACAAATCTTTCAGATCCTACCTATTTTCTTCAGATCTGGCCCTTCTTCTTGGCACAAAGCTTCACTGGTCAAGTGGAATGATGTGCACTAAGGAAACAGATCTATGCATAGAGCTTTCACATTTTCAGGTCAAATCTTCGCACGGAGCTTCTTCTTCCTCAGTTCCCAACAATCACAATTTCAGTCTCGGTAATGGAACAATTTGTTGGCATAGGGGCAGACCTAGGGTTCAACTCTACAACAACACACCAAAAAAACCCTAACTATCGACCCTTTCGGCAACACTTGCGAAGCAAATTAAGTCTCACCCGAGGTAGAGGCAGGGATGGTTGCAAGACTCCAATGTCTACAACCTTAGTTGGGACACAGATCTGTGACTATAACACCCTAAGAGGGCACTTAGCAGTTATAGTTCATCAATATCCAGTCTTAGTTTATAGTGTAGTTAAACCCTAATTACAAAGCATTTCAGTATTTAACCATATCTACTATATTCAAGCACTAAGAACATCCACATAGGCTAGATATAGTATTCATCCATACTATTAAGCTTGTAGCATTAACATATCTATATGCCATTCATCTATATCAAAGCACTAAGCAAGTTAACATATAAACACATCAATACATCGCACAAAGTAGAGCAATACAACATGTACGTGGTTCACTCCCACCCTAGGGCTATGTCCACCAACTCTTCATCTTCTTTATTATCTTCTTCAATCAATTACATGCACAAAGCTACAAAAACCCTACTCTACAAAGGATAGGAGATCTGCGCACCTCTCTAGATCCTCCTTCCCCGGGATAGGATACAGCACTAAGCCTCTTCTCAATCTCTTACACTCGCTTGCATTGAGCTCTGCAAGCCTCATATAGTATGCACAAAAGAAATCTCTAGTCTTAGCACTTTCGATCACATAGATCCAACTACTTCCTACATCGCTCAGCCTTCTATTTATACTTTACAAAATAGGCCTACGCATGGGTAAACCCATGGGCCAACATCCCGATACCCATTACATAATCCTGAATCCCAAAAAGGGGCCAAGATCCTGTGATCTCCGCTTTGTCTTGTGCTCCGCATTCGACAGCCTGTCGAAGTCCCAAAAATAGGTCAAACTTGACCAAGGATCCTCAAAACTTTGTCAAGGGCCAACAATTTCATGGGTTCTACAGATGATTTAGCCATTGAATCTTGGTTGAATCTTGGTTGGATTTAGCCGATTATACCTCCAACATGAAGGTCCGCATGGAGGTATTTCAACTAAAAGGGAGTGTGATTCTTTGGTGGAGTACACTCTTACCACAACCAAACATATTCGTTGAAGACATGTCATGGGAATTGTTTGAGGAACGATTCCGATGGAGGTACCTATATGATGAGTTCATTGAGCACCAACAACGCTTTATGACAGGGTGGTCATATAGTACCAGAGTATGAGGCTAGGTTCTTGGAGTTGCTCGGATATTCTTTTCACTTGAACATTAAGAAATTAAAGGTTAACAAGTTTGCGTTTGGTCTCAACTTCAACACTTATGCTAAGGTGAGGATCTTGATGCCTCATAATTTGCACGATCCAGTTCATAATGATTGCATCGTTGAAGAATAGTTGAACAGTAGGGGTCAGGGAAGGACTCATTCGAGGAACAAAAAACACATGCCACTTAGAGTGCAACAACAATAGATACCAATTAGAAAGACCTATGGGCACCATGATACACCCATAGGAACTGTATTCTCTATACTTCATAGAGACACTACCAGTTAGAGCACTTTGTATAGAGTACCACCACAGTAACAAAAAATTCGTCCTCGGCAACAAGAACAGTATAGATCTGTTCTTTAGAATAGATTGGGGCCTCAGAACCCTATACCAATAGGTTCTTCCTATGGAACTAGAAGTATCAACCCTAAGAACGAATGTTGGACTTATGGAGGGTCACATTATCAAAGCGATTTTCCTATTGAGAAAGAAAGAGTTGTCAGATCAACAAAACATACGATAGTGGGATATTTTAGCAAGACCCATAGGACTCATGCAACGATGAATAATCACTAGCAAGAGCATAAGTTTATAGTGCTCCAGACTTCGGGTATGATAGAAGATCAACAGTTGAGTGTTTTGATAGATCCAGGAGATACTAAGAGTTTTATATATAGTGTTTCACTTAAAAAAATTAGGGTCAAGGCAATCGAACAAGAAAAGTTTTGATATGTGGAAATGGCATCTGGAGCCAAGCAAAAGGTTGGAGGCAAGGTTCAAGATTGTAACATTGAATTGGGTGATTTCATCACAAATGTAAAATTGTATGTCACAATATTGGGATCTTACGACATTGTGATTGGAATGGATTGGTTAGAATCACACGATGCAATACTTAGCTGTAAGATGAAACGATTATGTTTGGTTGATGATTTGGGACATAACAGAGTAATTGTGGGAAGAAACTGAGTGTCATTGAGATTTATTTCTTCCCTACAATTACGGAAAAGAATGCATAAAGGATGTAAGTTGTACGCTATTTTATCGCTTAATGAAAAAGATGACATAGAAATATTGGAAGACTTTCTAGTAGTATCGTATTTTGTTGATGTTTTTCCTGAGGAACTACTAGGTTTACCACCAGAAAGAGAATTGGAATTTAAAACCATAGATTTAAAACCAGGAAAAGAACCGATTTCTAGAACGCCTTATCGGATGTCGACACCTGAATTAAAAGAATTAAATATGCCATTGAAGGCATTGTTGGATTTGAGACTTATACTTCCAAGGATATCGCCATGGGGTGCACCAATAATTTTTGTAAGAAAGAAAGACAGATCATAGAGGCTTTGAATTAACTATCATCAATTAAACAAATCCATGATTAAGAACCAATACGCATTACCGAGAATTGATGATTCATTTGATCAAATGAAGGGCGCAACAATATTTTGAAAGATTGAATTGATATTGGGATATCATCAGTTACAAATTAAAGAGGAAGACAATCCTGAAATAACATTTAAGACAAGATTCTGACATTATGAATTTACTGTATTTCGATTTGGATTGATGAATTCCCCAGATGTATTCATGAGTTTAATGAAGGGGCTCTTCCATGAGTATTTGGATAATTTTGTATAGGTATTTATTGATGATATACTGCTTTACTCTCAGAAGAGAGAGAATGAGAAACACCTGAGATTAGTGCCACAATGTTTAAGAGAAAACAAGTTGTATGGAAAGCTATATAAATGTTCATTTTATCAGACAAAGATTCATTATTTGGGACACATTATCTCTAGAGAAGGTATTGTTGTGGATCTAGTGAAAGTTGAGGATATTATGGAATGGCCAACACCGATGAACGTGGAAGAAGTACATAGGTTTATGGGATTATCAAGTTACTATCGATGGTTTTTCTAAGGATTTTCAAAGATAACAAATCCAATTATGAAATTACAAAAGAAGAACAAGAAATTCGTATTGTCAGAGAAGTGAGAGAAAGCATTTTAGAAGATTAGAGAACTATTAACAACAACAATGATACTGAAGGTTCTAGATATCAACAAGGAATTCTTGGTATGCATAGACACATCCAAAGAAGGATTTGGCAGAGCATTAATGCAATATGAATGAGTGATTGCATACATTTGAAGGAAATTAAGAAGTCATGAAGAGAATTATGCAACCCATAATTTGGAATTACTTGCAACTATTTATGTCATATGAGTTTGGAGACACTACCTTATTGGACGGAAATTGGAGTTGAAAACTGATAATTGTGGATTGCAACACATTTTTACTTAGAGTGACTTGAACATGCAACAAAGACATTGGTCAGAACTGTTAAGTGATTATGATTTTGAGATCACACACATTAAAAGAAAAATTAATAGAGTAGCATATGAGTTCAGTCGTAGACCTCGCATTTTCTTAGTAATACCACTAAAAACGAATCTTCAAGAAAACATTTTAGCATCAAACATTGATTATGATGGGTACAAGGAAGTAAAATACAATATCAGACAAGATGCAATGATGATACCTAGATATGAGGGTTATTCTTTGGATAGTGATAGACTACTAAGGTATAATGGCAGAATTTATGTACCACCAAATGGCAAATTGAGAAAGTTAATTTTGAACAAAGCTCATTGAGTTATATATACGACTCATCCTAGAGTTATGAAGATAAAGGTAGAACTTAAACCTTTATTATTTTGGAAGGGAATGAAGATAGATATAGTTAAATATGTGGCGATATGTCTTGAATTTCAGCAAGTGAAGGATGAACATAGACATCCAACGGGTTTATTACAACCACATGTGATTCCTGAATCAAAATTGGAAGTTATATCGATGGATTTTATTGTGGATTTTCCATTGACTGCAAGGAGGCATGATGATATTTTTGTAGTTATTGACACTTTGATGAAGAGTGTGCATTTTTTTCTAGTTCATACAATGTATCAAGCACCAAACATAGCTAGAATTTTTGTTAACGAGATTGTGAGATTACATGGTGTGCCAAGGAAAATAATATCTGATAGAGGATCGGTATTTACTGGGTGATTTTGGACTAGTTTCCAAGAGGCTTTGGGAATGAAATTTAATTTTAGCAAAACATATCACCCCAAAATAGATGGAAAAACTAAAATAAAAAACAATATTTTAGAGGATATGCTTTGAATGTATGTGATGGATCAACAAAAATGATGGGAAGAATGCTTACCATTGGTATAATTTGTGTATAACAACAGTTATTAGAGTACGATAAAGATGGAACCTTTTGAGTTTCTATATGGACGACCATGTAGGACACCTTTGAGTTTGGATCGACTACAAGATAGAGTCTTGGTTGGACCAGAAGTGATTCAAGAAATGGAAGATCCGATGCAATTCATAAGGAAGAATGACAAAAGAGTTATGTGGATGCACATCATCTGGACCGTACTTATGAGATTGGTGATAAAATATTTTTGTGGGTAAAGCCACATAAGAGTTTTATTAAGTTTGGAAAAGGTGATAAAATCTCTCCAAGGTTTGTTGGACCTTTTGAAGTTGTAGAAAATAAAGGACCTATGGCTTACCGACTAACCCTACCTAATTCTTCGAGGCGTATGCATGATGTGTTTCATGTTTTAGTTTTACGTCATTATATTTCAGATCCTTCACATGTTATTGACATGAGTTCATTGCATGTATCAGATGAGGGTACTCTCATAGTGGAGAAAATATGCATATTGGACCATCGCACTCGAAAGCTACGGCATCAAATAGTCGATCAAGTCATGGTCTAGTGGGATAATTATAGTCCACATTCTGCTACATGGGAGGACACATATGAGATGCGTTAGTAGTTTCGTTATTTATTTGGATAGTTGGATATATAGATTGGCATTATTTTTGTTTATTTATTTCATTGTTAGATAGTACAAACTTCGGAACAAAGTTTAAAACAAGAGGAGGTGTATGTAACATCCAGTTCCATTGATCACATTATAACATTGCCTTATTCTTTGAGGACACTTGCGAGCAAGTGATCTAGAATAAAACATGGTACATTATGATTATTAGTTTTATTTATATGCTTATGTTATGAATGTGTTTTGGAAATTAATATTTTATTATTATGAATGTATAGGATTGACAAGTATTATGATGAGGTTTATTGAGTGTGCATGAAATGTGATATTATGAGGATGCAGATGACATCGACAAACTTCCTTAGACTCTGGATTGAGTCAAGGAGTGGACTTTTACTTTGGTTTGAGTACTTGATTTATACACATATATTATTGATGATGATTTCAGTATGGATTTCATGTATATGTAATATTGACATTATCTTTGTCAGTGTATGTAGGAATGGTGACGGTTGTTAATATGACTCACATAAGGAGTAGAGGGGTCATACATAGATACCATATGGATGAGGGAGAGGTGTGGTAGTGTCCTTGTCACAACCTACTGACACTCCCGTCATGACATGAAATGAAGGTTAATGACTACCTTGTTTCGAGAGATTCATGATGTCATGGGGGAAAACTGAGACAATCACTTATGAGGATTTTTGAGGGGAGCACAATAAGGTGGATACAATAAAAGATTCCTAATCAAAATCCAACTATAAATTAGTTAGGGGACACAATAAAAGAGGAATTGGGGAACTAAGAGAAAACTAAGAGGAATTTTCGGAACTAATTATGGGTGTGAGGGAAAATGCTTAATTATTTAAATTAAAAAGGGATTTAACATGTGTAGTTGAGGAGAGTGTAACATGTGTTGTGGGTGAATAATCTTCAAATTAATTATTAAAAATTAGCTAATTGTGCATGAGATGTTTAATACCCCAAGGCTGAGCCCTTGATGAATTGTAATGATGTTTAATGAAGTTCATAGGCTGGTGAGCCAAGTATTTATAAGCTGGGAAGATTTTATTTTTATTAGGCCGAAGATCCTAGATGCTAAGGCTATAAAGCCTACTTTTGTATATGAAATTATGGAGATTATTAATAAAATACATCGTTGCATGTAGACCAACCACAAAGAAAGAGTTATGGGAGACTAATCTCCACTAGAAAGGGAAAGGGAGAGGGTGTTGAAAAGATGGGAAAAGGGGGCTAAGCTTGAGGGCTTAACCCAAGGGAATATTATAATGCATTTCCTTGATTACTAAAGTTTGGGAAATAAAACCAGTTATAATAAGTTCCTTTGGGGAGAGGAATGAAATCCAAGTGGATAGGAACGAGCTCCTAGAGAGCCAAGTTTCATTCAAGATGCATGCAAATTTATGTGGGGAAGTTCGTGGTTGTGGGGGTCCTCTCACCATTCTAATCATTTTGACCATATTCACTCATGATTTCACTCATGATTCTAGCCATCCATTGCCACATTCACTCATGCATTGAGCAGGCACGCAGTCAACCAATTTATGCCATTGTTGAACCCTCTTCCATCATAAACCTCTATAATTGATGAGTCATCCCTCACCTTACCCATTTTTTATATTGTGGTTAGAAAAGGAAGGTTGTGAGGCTCTTGGTTGAAGAGGTAGGTTATCAACCCTGTGAGAAACTCTGTTCAGGTGAGAGAGGTTGTTGGGGAAGTGATTTATCCTAGAGGGAGTCTAGCAGCAACTACAAAGCTCTGAGAATTCCTGATCAGGCTTGTTGTTGAAGCCTTAGAAGAGAAGTGGAGTAGTCGGTGGAATGTGGAACAATGAAGGTGTATATTCCTAGGGTGGGATAGGAATCTAAGGAAAGAGAGTCTGTGAGCAGTGGGCATAAGTAGGCTCCTTGGAGAGAATCTTTCCTGTTGCATTGTGCAAATTTTTGTAGCCTGAGCCTAGCCTAAGATGTCCTTGCCCTGGGTGGAGTTTAGTCCCATCTCGACGTGACCCAAAACTGATAGCTTGGAGTAGTGTGATCTAAGGCTGAGAGGTTCATGGAAGGTCTGCACACAATTGATGGTCTTCTCATAAAAAGATAAGTACAAATTCTATGTTAATTGTATGTTGTGTATCTTGTACATGTGTTATAATGTTATCATAATTTATTTTGTTTATTGCATGTATGTATTATTTTCACTTATCCATGAATATCTGTGTTGGATGCATACCCATTCTTGGGAAGAGGCTATTTTTTGAGAAAGAAGAACAAAGGGAAGAAAGGACAGCTAGAAGGAAAAGCAACACGTACGAGGGAAGCGTGTGAGATGCGCATGAAAGGGAGACCTAAATACATTAGAGTTAGGGGTTTTGCACTATATTGTAATGGATGATGAGCCAATAATATATTTAAGTAGTACTTAGAAGGTCTAAGGAGGAATATTTATATCATAGAAGAGGGACCTAGAGGGGTACCTAAGTGGGATAGATACAAAAAGAGATTAATAGTACCTAGGAGGTAGAGAGAGTCCAGAAGTTGTAAGACTTGTAAGCAATGAAACATTTCATAAGCTGGTGAGGTAGAGAAGAATTAAGAAACTTGATCCTAAGGGTTATATTGCATTTTGAGGAGCCTAGTGTGATCTAGTCAGCCTCACAGGGATCGGGAAGCCTGTTGAGATTGTAAGATCCAAGACTGTAAACACGCACAGTGTGACATATAGTTGAGACATAATAAATATCTTGAGAGACAAATATTTGTGGACGTAGCCCAGGAGGGGGTGAACCACGGTAAAACATATGTTATGTGATTGAATGTATGCATCTCTATTGTTGTTAACAATTAAATGCTAGATGAATGAATGAAGAAATTAGTTGGATCTGATACTTTAGATGCATGAATAAGAATGAATGTTATAATCAAGAGGATAGACTAAATAAATAAATATAATAATGTACAACTTGATATCTCCACTCATTCCCAGGATGCAAGAACCTGAGTATTTTAGCCACCCATAGAGCTATCTCGGGTGAGACTGTGCAATACACATTGTGTGATGTGTTTCCTTCTGGTTTACCAAGGGGGGAGATAGTTTTAGAGGGCCTTTGTTGAGATCTTGTTAAATTTGAACTTGTGTCAACCTATGACAGTAAGGTAAGATTAGAGTAGATAACTGATAAAGTATAATAAGAAACCAACAAATGGTTCCTTTTCCAGTTGGAACAGGATGGGACTGAGTGAATGAGATCTGCTGAAGAAGCGTCATAAGAATTCCATATATGATGAAAAGACGTTAAGATAATGAGAATATAAATGGGGATGTTGAGACCATGGAACCCAACAAAGGTAGAGATAGGGAGCTAGTTGAAAAAAAAGGAGCTGGATTTTGTGCAGAAGGATAATAGAAACCCGAAGTTAACACCGTGCAAAAAGCTGGACAAGTATGTATTCAACGAATTGCATGAAGTGTTTTATTTATTTATTTCCCACATGTGTTGCAGTAGTGGATAGTAAGGTTGTAAGACAACAATCCTACAAATTGGATCAGAAAAATAGAGTGGAAACCTGTAGAGATCATGCAGTTACAATAATTTGACAATAAATTTATGCATGCAGTAGATTTTTGGTTAGACAACATTGTTGTAGGATTTATCACAGAATTTGCAGTAGATGTGATGAATTCTTACAGAACAGCAGAGCATCAGTTATTTAAGGGACCTTGAGGTAGGTATATCAGATTTTTATATACTTCCATTAAGATATTTCTATATAACGAAGCTGTAATGACAATGGCCTCAAACAACTAAACTTCTTTGCATGCATGGGGGAAGGGGGGAAGAAATGGAGGGAGAAATGGATAAAGGAAATAAGGAGGATGCCTTGGATCCAATAATGAAGGAGGAACACTAGATCAAGCAGATCATGGAAATATCTAGAAGAATGGGCAGTGGAGTACTCTACAAATATAAGATAAACACCAAGAAGAGATCCATAGCCACGAGGTAGGGCTTGGAAAGTGATGAAGAAGAGGTAGAGGATCTCTGGGATATGGAGGAGAGTGAGGAAATCCTATGTGTGATGTATGAGAGGAAGAAGAGAGGTCCAAGAGCAGGAAAAAAAGGCAACACTCCTATCCATATCAGTGTCAGTGTGGAACCCATAAACCCATGTGCAACAAATACACCAATAAGAAAACTTGGGGAGCCAGTTCAAAAACCATTATTCAAGTATCTACACCACGTAGAGGTAGTAGTTCAACATTCAGGATGGCATGACATGATCCCACCATCCAATTACCAAAATTCAAAGGAGAGGCATCAGAGGACCTTGAGAAGAAGTTGTTTATTTGTGAAAATATCTGGGAAGCAAAACAGATCACATATGAGTCCTAAAACTCATTCATTCATATGTATGTGGCCCAATGCCATCATCCTCTATTAATGGGTATGTGTACTATGTATCATTCATTGATGATTATTCTCATAAAAGACCTGGATATATTTGAAGTGTTCAACAAGATCAAGGAATTCAAAGCCTTGATAAGAGAACCCTTCTGTAAGGAAGATTAAGATACTCAGGTCAGATAATGGAGAAAAATATACCTCAAAAGAGTTCGTGAACTTCTACAAAGATGTTGGGATCAAGATCCCCAACAAAATGGTGTAGCTGAATGGAAGAACAGAACCATACTGAAAGTTGTGAAGACTATGATCCATGATCAAGATCTTTCTATGTGCTTATGGGCAGAAGCAACAATGGTAGTTGTTTATGTGCATAACCGATTATCCCATAGTGCACTTGGGCTCAAGACACCGGAAGAGATGTTCACTGGAAATAAGACAGAGGTAAGCCATCTCAAAATAT
>JASDQU010098857.1:37440-54049 GCA_032191745.1 Picea mariana
ATTAATCCCCATTGTGGATTAATCATGTCAGTAATTGTATTAGGACCAAATCCCCTTTTGCGGATTGGTCAACAAACAATTGTAATAGGAAAAATAATAAGTCGGCCCCAGTAGTTATTATTGAGATCCATAATTAAATTAAAGGTGGGTTTACCCACCCAGAGTGAGAGGGCGGCCCTGCTAGTGAAGACCCTTCACACGTGCCAATCTTGTATATATAGAGAGGCTAGCGCCTCACTTTAACACACAACTCACTTGCTCATTCTTAAGAGGAAAGCTGCAACTTACCAGTTGGAGAGAGGGAGAAGAGTGGCACATCTTTTGGAGAGGACTATCTGTATTGGTTTGAGTTATCTCTTGACATTGTATTGGCAATTTATGATCAGGAATTTTTTNTGTTGCTCTTATCTATTGAAATAAAAAGAACTATAATAATGGAATAAAAATTAACACTAGATGCCAAGGCCAATGAGCTTGACTTTGTATATGTAAATATGCATATCATTAATAAAAATATAAACATCGCTGCATGCAGGCTGACCACGGAAAATGCGTGATGGGGGACTAAGCTTCCACAAGGTGGGTAAGGGAAAAGGGGTTGAAAGGTTGGAAAGAGGGGCTAAGATTAGGGGCTTAAGTCCTTGAGAATAATAATTTATTATTATTCCAAAGCTGTGTAAAACACATGTTTTTATCCTAAGTCATGGGAGAGGCAACGTGTGCAAAAGGAAACACATGTAGCTCCAGGAAGACAAGTGTCGACGTAGGTGCATGCAGTTAAAGTTACAGAAGTCATCTATGTTAGGGGTTCTCTCTGGTATTCTGTCATCCTCCTCCTGAGTTCGTAGGGATCTGGTGTAAGAAGGCTCCTGGTGTAACAGTCCGTGAGTAGTGGGTGTAAGAAGGCTCCTGGAGAGAATCCTTTCGGTTGCACTGTGCAATTTTCCTGTAACCGCATCCTAGTATAGGATTCCCTTGCCCTAGGTGGATCTTGGTCCCAGCTCGGGGGTGACCCACTATCGAGCATGATGAGCAGCGTGGTCTAAGGCTGGGAGGCTCATGGAAGGTCTGCACGTAGTTGGTGGTGTTACTCCAGTTGAAAAGATAATTATTATTAATGTGCTTAATTTTTATGTTATGCATGTCTGTGATGCTTGAATGTTATTATGTATTCCATTTCATATATGAATTATTGTCTATTACATTTGAATCTGTATGGTAGTATTAATGTTGTGTTATGTGTTTTATTTCTATTAAAATGCATGCTATATATATCTATATATGCATGTATTTTCGTGTGGTAGCATTGCCCAACCTATTGGTGGCTGGGGATGTTACAAATTGGTATCAGAGCCAAGGTTTCAATGCTAAGCCTAGATCGATCAGATAAGTGGTCTTTGGACCCAAGGTTTTGAGTCAAAATTGTGTTTGGAGGAACTAATTTTGAACCTTAGAGTGTTCCTGAGTGCCAAGGGGTTACATGGTCATGTTACAAGGCTCAGGAGGTGTAGCAGTATCATAAAACCACAAAAGGCATGGTATTTGGCCAGAGAGAGAGAGATCGCAACACTCAAGGTGTTGGAGCTGTAGGATCTATTCAGAAGGAAGAAAAATTCTTTACGACCATCAGATCTGGAGAAGGTGCAGGAGGGTTATCTTAGAGTTCGACAATCAGAAGAAGAAGGGTGCACTGAGGCACAAACTTCCGAAGTCTGAAGCTCCAAGGTCCCGTAAGAGATTGACACCATAGATATGAGGGGAGAGCTTGACTGTTAGATTTTGAGAAGTCCCGCACGAGTTAGTCGTCAGAACCATTCAAAATTCACAAAATCGAAAGATTGGAAGTGAGGAGAGGTGAACACTTCCGAGGCAAGGAATTAGGAAGTGCATCCCGACTGTTGGATGTTGGGTAGACGTGGACCATTGATCCACCCTAATTCACGAGTTCGTTAATTCATAACTCTGAGAATCTGTTGTGATGTATTATGAAGACATAGAAACCTAAAGTCCTGATTAAGCACCTATCGATCTAGCACTTGGTCACATCCCATGGTCACAGGATTTGGAGCTAAGAGAAAAGGCCTAAGGAATGAAATTTTTATAAAGTTGAGCAGAGCTCGAAAATTCATGAAATCTGAACGTTTCTTAAAACAGATTTGATTTATGAATTCTGTGGGATTTTTTAAGGAATGATGGCCGCAAATTCTTGTTGACTACACGTTGTGTTTGCAGATTTCAATGAGTGTCAGGACCGAAGCAAATTGACACTGAGTGTAGAGGAATGGAAAAGGCACAAACTACTTCCAGTTCAGAGAATGAAGTAAAAGGGATGGATGTCCACTTGGGAGTTGAAGGATCGAACTCCAATGGACACGGAGAAGAGATAGATAAGGAAGGGCATATGATGAAAATAATTGAGCAATTGTAGAAAGATGCCCAAACTAAGTGAGAAGATAACAAAAATATCTTGAAAGCTAAGGATAGATATGGAGAATTCAACTTAAAGTTGATGAAGAGTCTGGAAAGAATAAAAAATAAGTTGGATAAGGAGACTGACTCAAGAAAATCAGGGTGTCGCAAGACCCCTGAGAAGAAAAGAAGATCAAGAAGTGTTAGTAGGCATCGTTGCCACTCCCTGAAGCAGTCCAATAAGGAGGCACACCATAGTTCAATCCCATATCCTACCATAAATCACAGGAGATCTGAAGTGGATGAACTGAAAGGATAAATGAACAAGATTAAGCCTCCTACATTTCATGGAGAACACCAGAAGGAGGAATATGCCAAAACATGGTTTCTTGGCATGAGGAAATATTTCCAACTACATAATTATTCCTCTCATGTAGAAAGAAGAATTGAAATGTATCAACTGAAGGGAAAGGCATCCATGTGGTGGGATCAACTTGTGCAGGTGCAACACATTAGAGAGAAAGATGTTACTTGGAAAGAATTCAAGAAGTATTTTGAAAATAAATACTTGACTAAAATATATTATGACCAAAAGATGAAATAGTTCTTTGAACTCAAGCTGGGAAGCATGACCATTGATGAATACGAAAGAAGGTTCTTGGAGTTGTTGAAATATGTTCCCTTCATCATGGATGAGACTATCAAAATTCAAAGGTATCTGAGTGGACTACCACCTTCCATTAGGGATAGATTCAGTATGATGACCCAAAAACTATGGAAGAAATGATAAGAAGAGAGAAATTCTTATGTGAGCATCAAAGAGAAAATCCCACTTTTTGGAAGGCTTGGGATGACAAAAAGAAGTTCAAGTTCAAGAAAGAATAGAGGCAGAAGGGAAACAAACCTCCCTTTTTTAGAAACAATCCTCATGGAAAACCATTGTTTAGAGAGACAAGAAAGACTGATGTAGGGGGAGAAAGGCTAAGGTAGACGCCCATTCAGTGTTGGGGCTATCAGGGAAACCACAAGTACAAAGGTTGTCCCCAAAAAAATGGCAAAGTGAGAGTTGTCCATAATGTTCAGCAAGTTGAAATAGTGGAGGACATGGGAGTAGAGTACCGAGGATCTACGCACCCCTGGACAACAAGAAAGAATAATATTAGTCACACATGATTGAAGTTGAAGGTGTGATCAATAACCATGCCTTTACTATTTTAATAGACTCAGGACCTAGTCATAGTTATGTATATCCTAGAATGGTGGAAAGGTTGCATTTACCAAGAAGCAAGCATGATAAATCTTGGCTGGTGCATCTGGCTACAGGAGAGAAGAGGAAATTTTTTGAGTCAGTTAAATCATGTCCAGTGAACATGAATGGAATAAGTACTAAGGCAAAACTAAATATCCTTCCTTTAGGTTCTTATGATTTCCTAATTAGTATGGACTGGTTGGACCAACACCATGCCATCTTAGATTGTTGTAACAAGGCATTCACTTGCCTGGATGAGGAAGGAAACCCAAGGAAAGTGTAGGGAATTCCCAAGGCAATCACTATCAAAGAAATATCAATAATGCAGCTGAAGAAGTGCTACAGGAAAGGATGACAATTATTTGAAACCCACTTGGAGGAAGCACCTGAGGATAAGGTTTCAAAGATCGAAGAACACGTGGTACTAAAGGATTTTGAGGATGTATTCCAGGAGGTACCAGGATTACCCTAGAAAAGAGATATTGACTTCTCTGTAAACTTGATGCCTGGAGCAGCTCTAGTGTCGAAAGATCCTTACAGAATGAGTACGCCAGAGCTGAAATAACCACAGTTTAGGCTTGAAGAGCTACTGAAGAAGGGGTATATACACTTGAGTGTGTCACCTTGGGGAGCCTCGGTCCCTTTCATGAAGAAGAAGGATGGGACATTGAGATTGTGCATTGATTTCAGACAGTTAAACAACGTGACTATTAAGAACAAGTATCCTCTTCTGTCGATCGATGATCTCTTTGACCAGTTGAAGGATGCTAAGATATTTTTGAAAATAGATCTCAGATTAGGATATCACTAGGTAAGGATAAAGGATGAATACATCAAGAAGACCGCCTTCAGAACAAGGTTTGGTCATTATGAATTCATAGTGGAGCCATTTGGGTTAACAAATGCACCCACTTTTTTTATGTGTTTAATGAATGGTGTATTCAGGGACTATCTGGGCAAGTTTGTCATAGTCTTTTTGGATGACATCCTGGTGTATTCCAAGTTGGAGGAATATCATGAACAACATTTTATGATGGTTTTGCGGGTGTTAAGAGATCATCAACTATATGCTAAATGAAGCAAGTGCTCATTTTATCAAAAGAAGATCCACTACTTGGGGCTTATCATTTAAAAGGATGGGATAGTTGTGGATCTTGAGAAGATAGAAGCCATCAGAGAATGGTCAACACCTAAGAATGTGACAGAAGTTAGATTCTTTATGGGTATATTTGGCTATTACAAAAGTTTCATTGCAGGATTCTCAAGGATAGCTCACCCCATCACTTCCTTGTAGAGGAAGGAGAAGAAGTTTCAGTGGACAGAAGAATGTGAGAAGATCTTCCAGCGATTAAAGCATCTATTAACCAGTGCTCCAATCTTGAGGATTGCAGATCCAAATGAGGATTTCGTGGTTTGCACAAATGCATGCAAAGAAGGATTGGGAGAATTCCTCAGCCATAATGGATTTGTGATATGTTATGAGTCCAGGAAGATGAAAGAGCACAAAAAGAACTATGCCACTCATGATGTTGAGTTGGCAGCTATTGTTCACACTATGAAGAAATGGAGGCATTACCTCATGGGAAAGAGGTTTGAACTAAGAATAGACTACAATGGTCTGAAGTATTTGTTTGATCAACCTACTTTGAATGCTAGGAAGAGTAGGTAGTTGGAGTTTCTTTGTGAATATGACTTTGATATCAAGCATATCAGAGGAAAGGACAACAAAGTGATTGATGTACTTAGTAGGAGAGTGCACAAATTGCATGCTAAAAACCATTAGTATGTACCAAACTGATATTAAAAGAATAATTTTAGAAGGTGGAAATGCAAATTTGTAGTACAAGGATTTGGTAGCAAAGATACAGCAAGGTAAGATGCCACATAAAGTGGATAATTATAAATTGGAAACTGACAGAACACTTCTGTACAAGAACAAATTTTATGTACCTATCGTCCAGGAATTGAAAATTATGATTTTGAAAGAAATGCATAATGTGCCTTATGTTGGGCACCCTGGATATCAGAAAACTGTGGAAGCAGTCAAGAGCCATTACTTTTGGCTAGGTATGAAGAAGGAAATTGGAGAATAAATCACCAGATGTATGGAATGCCAGAAGGTTAAAGATGAGAATAAACACCCAGCAGGCTTGCTACAAAATTTACCCATTCCTGAGTGGAAGTGGGAAGTGGTAATAATGGATTTCATCATAGGATTATCCAGAACCGACAAGTAGTGTGATTCGGTCATGGTGGTGGTGGAAAAGCTTATGAAAGATGCCCATTTTATTCCAGTAAATACTACTCACAAGGTAGCTAATGTTGTTGATATTTTTATGAGGGAAATAACATGATTGCGTGGTATTCCCAAGACAATTGTGTTTGACAGGGACCCAAAATTCACCCCAAAGTTCTGGAAAGGGTTATTCAAGGGGTTTAGAATGAATTTGAACTTCATCATTTCTTATCATCCTGAGTGTGATGGGCAGATAGAGAGGGTGAACCAAGTGATATAAGAAATTCTAAGGATGTATGTGATGGAAAAACCATCTAAATGGGAAGACTACCTACACTTGGTAGAATTCACCTACAACAATGGGTATCAAGAATCTTTCAAGATGAGCCCATTTGAAGCACTTTATGGAAGAAAGTGCAATACTCCAGTAAGATGGGATAATCCAACTGATAGATCAATGGTTGGGCCAGAGTTTCTCAAGGAAATGGTAGAACAAATGCTAAAAATTAAGCAGAATTTAAAGGCTGCCGAAGACAAGCATAAGAGTTATGCTGATAAGAACATAACCCACCGAGATTTTAAAGTGGGTGATCATGTTTTATTGAAAGTAAAATCCAACAGAAGTTACCTGAGGCTGGAGAACTGTTCGAAGTTGGCAGCCAGATTTTGTGGACCATTTGAAATCCTATAAAGGATTGGACCAGTTGCATATATTCTTGCATTTCTTGCATCCATGACTGTACATAATGTGTTTTATATTTCATTACTTAATAAATATATACCTGATGCTAATCATGTAATTGATTGGAATGTTATTCAGGTGGTGCAAGAGGGCATCTTGCAAGTGCATCGTGTGCGCATATTGGACCGGAAGAGAAAACATCTCTGGAATCGAGCCATAAGGCTTGTAAGGGTCCAATGGACTTGGTACAGTCCTAAGGATGCAACATGGGAGCATGAAGATGATATGCAGGCAGAGTACCATATCTTTTTGAAGATTTTGGAAATATTTTTTATTTTTTGTAAAGAGTTGCACCAAGGATAGTGCAAAAATAAGGGGAGGGGATTGTAATACCCCAAGGCCGAGCCCCTGCTAAATTGTAATTTTTTTTATAGGATGGTGAGCTGAGTGGTTATAATCTGAGAGAATTATGTGTTTATTAGTCTGGTGAGCTAGATTCCAAGGCCAATGATTCTGACTTTGTATATGTAAATATGCAGATAATTAATTAAAATATAAACATTGTTTCATGCAGACCGACCATGAAGAAAGAGTGATGGGGGACTAGGCTTCCAGAAGGTGGGTAAGGGAAAGGGGGTTGAAAGGTTGGAAAGAGGGGATAATATTAGGGGCTTAAGTCCTTGAGAATAATAATTTGTTATTATTCTGAAGCTGTGTAAAAGACATGTTTTTATCCTAAGTCTTGGGAGAGGCAACGTGTGCAAAAGGAAACACATGAAGCTCCAAGAAGACAAATGTCGACCTGGGCTCATGCAGTTAAAAATGCAGAAGTTAGCTGTGTTGGGGGTTGGCTCCGGTATTCTGTCATCCTCCACCTGAGTTCACTGGGATCTGGGGCGTCTGAATCTTTTGCTTCTGCGTCTGCATCTGCATACCCACGCACAGTGAAGGAAACCCTCACGGGAAGGTTGTTCATGCTACCATTTGCCCATCCTCCGTCTGAACCGGAAACCTCCATCATCGACCCCAACATACCCTCACATACCTCTAGAATTATTAATTCATGAGTCCAACTACAATGGAGTTCGCTTGCCATTCCCGATTCCTGTGAATTCTGTCTGGCCTCTTCATTTTGACCTCATTATACCCACGCATACCCAAGAAATCACCCAACGGGAGGGAAAATAGGTCTGTGTCATCCTTGAACCCAACATATATGCTCTTATAGAGATCCGAGTTCATACCTAGACCGTTTGGGTCGTTGCCTTATGTTTTTTTTAGTTGTTTGACTAGTTACCGTTGCAATCACCAATACCTTGCTAGAACTGAGTCGAAAGTGGACGAAGAAATGGGTTGTTAAGCCCATGGTAGAAGAGGTAGGTTGTTAGGCCTGTGAGAAGCTCTCTCCATGTGAGAGAGTTTCCTAGGAAATGGTTTTCTCCTAGAGAGAGTCCAGCACCAGCTACGGAGCTCTGAGAATTCCTTATCTGACCTGTTGTCGAGACCCTGAGAGGGAGGTGAAGCAGTCGATGGAATGTGTGAAAATGAAGGTGTATACTCTTGGGTGGAAAATGCATGTGGGGAATGAGAGTCCGTGAGTAGTGGGTGTAAAAAGGCTCTTGGAGAGAATCCTTCCGGTTGCACTATGCAGTTTTTCTGTAACCTCAGCCTAGTCTAGGATTGCCTTGTCGTGGGTGGAGATTGGTCCCAACTCTAGGGTGACCCACTGTTGAGCATGATGAGAAGCATGGTCTAAGACTCAGAGGTTCATGGAAGGTATGCACGTAGTTGGTGGTGTTACTCCAGTTGAAAAGAAAAGTATTATTAATGTGCTTAATTTTTATGTTATACATGTTTGTGATGCTTGAATGTTATTATGTATTCTGTTGCATATATCAATTACTGTCTATTACATTTGAATCTATATGATAGCAGTAACGTTGTGTTATGTGTTTTATTTCGATTAAAATGCATGTTAGATATATCTACGTATGTATGTATTTTCGCATGGTAGCATTGCCCAACCTGTTGGTGGATGGGGATGTTACAAAAAGATTAATTAATTCAACACTTTACGGAAGGGTAGTCATATAGTACTTGAGTATGAGGATAGGTTCATGGAGTTTCTTAGATATGATCCACATTTGAACACTAAGAAATTAAAGGTTAACATGTTTTTGTTTGATCTCAACTTCAACATTCATGTTAAGGTGAGGATCTTGATGCCTTAGAATTTGCATGATGTAGTTCAGAATGATTTCATTTTTGAAGAAGAGTTGAATAGTAGGGATCAGGGAAATACTCCTTTTAGGTAGACAGGACAAACGACACTTAGAGAGAAACATCAACAGAAACCAATTAAACAAAATTTTGGGCATCATGATACAACCAGAGGACCTATATTTTGTACACTGCATAGATAGATTACTAGTCAAAGGAATCCGTATAGATTACCATCGCAGAAGAAACAACTTCGTCCTCAACAACAATAGCAGTAGATATCTATTCTGCAGAATAGATCGAGGCTTCAGAATCCTAGACCAATAGATTCTTCTTCTAGAACTAGGAGTATTGACCCTAAGAATAGATGTTGGACTTATGGAGAGCCACATTATCAGAGAGATTTTCCTATTGAGAAGGAAAGAGTTTCCATATTAGCAAGAAAGATGACAATGGGAGATTTTGGATGGGCCCATAGGATTCATGCAGCGGTGAATAACCACCATGCCAAGCATCAATTTACAGTGCTCACGACTTCGGGTATGATAGAAGATCAATAGCTTAGTGTTTTGATAGATCCAAGAGCTATTAAGAGATTTATATCTAGTGTTGCTCTTAAATGAATTAAGTTCAAGATAGTCGAACAAGATGATTTTATATATGTGGAAATGGAATCTAGAGCCAAGAAAAAGGTTGAAGGAAAAGTTAAGGATTGTAACATTAACTTGGGTGATTTCATCACAAGTGTAAACCTGTATGTCACAATCTTGGGATCTTACAACATTGTGATTGGAATGGATTGGTTAGAATCACACAAAATGATACTTAAATATAAGACAAAATGATTAAATTTGGTTTATGATTTGGGACAGAGTAGATTAATTGTGGGATAAAACCAAGGAGTGACATTGAGATTTATTTCTTCCCTACAATTACAGAAAATCATGTGTAAAGGATGTAACTTGTATGCTATTTTAGATCTTAACGAAAAAGGTGACACATAAATGTTGGAAGAATTTCCAGTACTATTAGAGTTTGCTTATGTGCTTCTTGAGGAACTAGTAGGTTTACCACCAGAAAGGGAATTGGAATTTACCATAAATTTAAAACCTAGACCAGAACCGATTGCTACAGTACCTTATTGGATGTCAACACTTGAATTAAAAGATTTAAAGATGCAATTGAAGGATTTGTTTGATTTGGGACATATAAATCCAAGCATATCATCGTGGAGTGCACTAGTAATTTTTGTAAGAAATAAGGACAGATCGTGGAGTCTTTGCATTGACTATTGTCAATTAAATAAAGCCATGACCAAGAACCAATACTCATTACCGAGAATTGATGATTTATTTGATCAAATGAAGGGAGAGAGAGTATTTTCAAAGATTCATTTGAGATCGGGATATCATCAATTATGAATTAAAGATGAATACATTCCTAAAATAACGTTTAATACAAGATTCATACATTATGAATTTACAGTATTGTCGTTTGAATTGACAAATGCCCCGGGTGTATTCATGAGTTTAACAAATGAGGTATTTCATGAGTATTTGGCTAATTTTGTAGATGTATTTATTGACGATATATTTATTTACTCTCGGATGAGAGAGGAGCACGACAAACACCTGAGATTAGTGCCACAATGTTTAAGAGAAAACAAGTTGTATGGAAAGATGTCGAAATGTTCATTTTATCAAACAAAGATTCATTATTTGGGACACATTATCTCTGGAGAAGGTATCGTTGCGGATCCAATGAAATTTGAGGCTATTATGGAATGGACAATACCAATGAATGTGCAAGAAGTAATGGGATTAATAGGTTTCTATCGACATTTTTTTGAAGTATTTTCAAATATAGAAAATCCAATTACGAAATTACAAAAGAGGAACAAGAAATTTGTATGGTCAGAGAAGTGCGAGGAAGAATTTCAAAAGCTTAAAGAAATATTAACAACAACACCGATACTAAAGGTTTTGGATATGGACAAGGAATTATTGGTATGCATGGACACATCCAAGCAAGGATTGGGTAGAGTATTAATGCAAGATGGAAAAGTGATTGCATACATTTGAAGGAAATTAAGAAGGCATGAAGAGAATTATGCAACCCATGATTTGGAATTACTTGTGATTATTTATTCCTTAAGAGTTTGGAGACAATACCTTATTAGGTGGAAGTTTGAGTTGAAAACTAATCATTGTGGATTGCAACACTTTTTTACTCAAAGTGACTTGAACGCGTGACAAATACATTGGTCAAAACTGTTAAGTGAGTATGATTTTGAGATGAGGTACATTAAAGGAACAATTAACATAGTATCAGATGCAGTGAGTTGAAGACCTTGCATTTTCTCAGTAATACCACTAAAAATGAATCTTCAAGAAAATATTTTAGCATTACAGATTGATGACGACTGGTACAAACAAGTAAACGACAATATCAGACAAGATACAATGATGATACTTATATATGAGGGCTATATTGAGGGGTCTTAAATCCCTTTAACTCAACAACAGGAACCAAACCCGCCACTAAGGCCCAATTAGAATCTAGAACATTTGATAGTGGAATGGTTCTCCAGTTCTGCCAATCCAGCCAAATAATCGATGGGATTTACGTAGTGATTGATATGATATCTTCTTATGAAAGTTCCTCCTTCAATTCAATGTTCTCTTTTTGTATTTTATTTTATTAGATAGGCCTGATAAAAAGATGTGTGCTGGTATAAACTAGTTGTGTAATAGGGGAAACCTTAACTATTGAAGAAGGCTAATCTTGGGAAAACCCTTGTGCTCAAGAATGCAAACAAATATTTTCACACCTATGAAAATCCTAGTACTAATACTTCAAATTGATAATATTCCAATCATTGACTGAGATACAATTATCGAAAGAAAACGTATATGCGATAAAATGATGGTAAGAAAAATAGTTTTCTTAGCTCTAACCATTAATCACACATTAACACAATGAATTGATTTCCATCATCAAGAAAAGAACTACAACAATATTGAATCAACTAACTTATCAATAGATTCAAAAACTCTTACTCGTTACAACATCCATTCATGAAATAAATTCAGAAGTAATTCCTCTTCACATCCAATCACACACGCCTTTGATGAAAAACAAAAGTTTGTCTCTGGTCCTAAACAAGACTTCTCAATTAAGGTAGTTTGGAAATAGTTCTTTCAATCCAAAAATGAGGGTCTTTCCCAAAACTGTCGACCCTTTATAAAAGGTTGATCCTCTTATTTATAACAAATCATGAAACAAAAATAACTATGAAAAGTGAGAGCTAAGTAAAAAAAAACATCGCCACATGGTGCTTCCATCTCTTTGTCTTCTAAGGGTCATCGAATGGTTTCACTAAAGTGGATGACTCTTCTCAAACTATGATCATTTGATGAAGAGTTCCTCACATGCGTTGGCATATGAGAATCTGTGTTGGTCCATAGGGGATGAAAGCATATCCTTTACTTCTACTTCCCATGCTCGATACTTGAATATTTTAACACTTAACTGTTGTAATATTGTTTGAGCCTTAATCGGGTGCTCCATGAACTATTGTACTTGAACTGGCACCATTTTTTCCACCTTTTCTATCTTTGCAGTCCATGTTGAGTCTTGTTTTGCATGTTGTTTGACTATGTCATGCAATTCGAAAAAGTGCTCGGGTGAGCCGAATTATGGGAGACCAATGTCTCTAATCTCCCAATTTATATTGACCCAACTCCTTTCACAATCGACCCATTTTTCTTGAATCTCCTGTTGAGGTTCTTGGGCCATTTTCACTCAGTATTGGGATGCCTTCCTTATCCGATCTATGTTGTTATCCCTTAGCACCCGAATGTCGAGCTCTTCAGTCTCTCGACCCTTTTGAACCACGCTGATGTAATCAATTATTTCGACTGCTTAGTGGGCCTTATCATACCATCTTTCCACGTATTTGGAAGTCTTTAGTGCGATAAGGGTATCTTCTTGGAAGTTGGCTATCCCTACAGTGAAAAGGTGTCGTTCATTTGTGAATTTTCCATAGGCGCCTTGGAACTCACTTCTCAAAAACATTGTGGCTTGTGTGGAGTCTTGATAATATTTCGCCAAATGGCGCGGATGCTCCAACTCCTTTAGCGCATCGGCCAAATCCTCTTCGTCTTTCTTTTCTCTGTCTAGGGTGGCATCTATGATCACCATTCCTGCACCAATAAGCTCAGACGTCTTGGCATGCTCTGTGATGATCAATTTCTCCTCTGTGGTGATGAGGATTGAACTGTCCAATGTAAGCCTCCTCTTCTTAGTGGTTCTCTTCATGATGGATTTCCTCTATCGGTCGTAGGCGATTTCTTGTTGAAGACCTCATCAACAGGTTTGGGGATTTGTTTCTCTCCCCAAATTAGATTATTTCCTAGGCTCGCAACTATGTATATCTGTTCAAGGTTGGGTTTGTGAACCTATTCAATATGTCCCAATGGATCGACCTCTAGTTTTTTCTCATCGGGTGGTAAGGTACCAGCTAAAAATGAGGAATCAGGGGAAAGTTCGGTACTTACTTGGTGATCATCTATTGAAATGTTGATTTCCTATTGTGTAATTTCTTCTTCTCATTTTCCCTATCCTAACTCATCTCTCGACATGTCCATTGGGGTTCTTCTTACTCATGCTCAATCTACGAATGACTCTAAATTGGAGCATCAAGATCCATGGTGGATGCTCTCTCGGGTTATTTTTCCTCTGCAAATTGTACTAGAGTCACCAGAGACACCTCCGAGCTCTCCTCATCATCATAGATGGTTATCAAATCAAACAAGGGATTTGGTACACTTGTTCACCCTGATGTTCTCGTTATCTTGGGATGGGTTGAAATTTCCTCTATTGATCTGATATATGGTGGTGGAACTTCATGGTTTTTTGACCAGGTGGTTTATTCAAGATGCATCGGCTCTAGGCTAGTTGTTTCTCCTTGGATTTCAATTGGGTCATCAGTGGGAATCGTCATCATTTCTATCAGATCAGGGTCATTTTGAAATTGATCAATGATTCTCTGTGCCCATTCTAGAAAGAGAAATCCCCTTCTTTGTGCCTCTGTTCTTTCTTACTCTCCGATTTCTTCCCTGTCTCTGAGGGCCTCCTAGGCCAACTGGTCTATCATTTCCACCTGTTCATCCATGCTCATGGCCTTGAACTTGGTCATATTTGGGTTGGCCATTCTCTGTACCACCTCATCCCAGTCCTGGGTGCACTATGTGAATATTTGGTCCTCAAACCTATCATGAGTGTACGACCAACAAGATGACACCTGTGTAGCATGTTGGAGGACTGGGCCTTTAGAGTCATGCTTTCAAAATAGGCTTGTTGGGAACCTGAATTCTAGTTGGCTAGTCCATTCTTGTTTGTCTTGAGAAATATCCTCCACCATATAGAACCCCACATGGAAACCGTAGGGTATGAATGCCCGCTTCTTGTCCTTGACTAATGTGGAGTTATAGCCCTGTAGGATAGTCTTATAGTAGATTTCTCCCACAATGAACCAGTCTGGGACATGAGTGGGAAGGTGATGTGGTTCTCTGATGGCCCCAAACACCCTGATGTAGGTCGAGCATTCATCTAAATACCAATGAACCACCTTTTCTACCATCATCTTGGATGTTGCATATAATCTTTCACATTGCTTCTTAAAAATAATAAAATGAATGTGGGCGATGAATTCATCGCAGATGAGTGCGTAATATTTTTTGTACCTATTTTCCCATACTATGTTGAAGTAGATGTGGACCAGGAGCTCCGCAACATGGCAAATTAAATTTATTTCGATGAAGATATTCTTTATGCATATGACATCGAGAAGGTCCGAGGCCATGTAAAAAGTGGTTTCTTCCCCTTCTTTCGTTGTCTCAGCCTGCTATATACAAATTCTCAATTGATTAGAAATTATTGCTCTCAGTTGAAACTTCTCCCGGAGATCACCACTATGTACGCCAAAGGCATCAATGCTTCCAAAAACTTGGAGCAGTCCTTTTCTCCATATAGCCAACAGATGAGAGCCATCAAATAGATGTATGGCTCCCTTAGTTTAATCATCCCATACCAACCATTTCTCTGGTTAGTGAACTTCTTTTCCTCCTTCCACCATGAGGCCATCAATTGGCTGATGTCATGGAATTCATATAACTTCACCATGAAGTTTGTGTTGAGTCGCTCCTCTAGGTCCCTGAGCTTGTAGTATTTCTGGACTTCTTTCAGGAGGAAAAGTCTGACACACCCACTATTCTCATCATTGATCAAGAAATTATTCCTGTCTGTATGATCAATTATCCATTTCATAACCTCTATGGAAGGGAAAACCGGGGTTCTTCTCACCACCATGTGTAAATACAACCATCAGAATTTTAGGAACACCTGGTCATCGAACGCCCTTATGTCTGGGTCATTGTGTGGGATATACTCTGGGTATTCTTCTCGGCTAATTCTATTGAATATATCCTCCCACTATGGGAGAATTAATTTGGATTTAGTGCTCTCTTCTGTATCACCAAAGGCTGGAGGAAGGACGAAATATTTCTTTGTTGATGTTTTAATGACAAGCTCTGCTCTGGGAGCATACTCCAACTGCCTTGCAGTCCCTAGGGAAGAACCTTCTCCTATTTCAAATTATTTCATCTTGGGTGCTCTCGGCGAGCGTTTGGTGGTTGGATTTCTCGACGACATCTTACTTGTAGCTATAACATATTTTAAAGACTATACAATTAAATTGGATGCATATATAAATTACGACCAATGAATTTACAAACTTGAATACATACCTCCGCATCTTGTTAAACTTGGTTTTGATAATCGGAGGGATGGTACAGTCTCAAGATGCTCTCTTTTCTCCTTCGAATGCTCTAGAATTCAACTTGTGCACAAAATGAATTTGTTCAAAACCATTCTAGAGATTTAAATAGAGATAAACTTACCTTGTCGCATCATCTAGTCAATTCGGGTTATGAGTGTAATTTCATTAAATCTGCATCCAGATCTTCAAATATGTTTAAAATTAAATTCATCGTGGGTTGACGGTGCAGGTGCGGGTTGTAATGTGGTTTTTCGTTTATTTCAAATTTATGTTGTCTAATTGGAAAATGAGGTAGCGAAAAATGCGGGATCAGGCATTAACTGGTCTATTAAATGTTCAAATCCAATCGTATCTTATGCCGCAAACATACCATTATTTTGCTCATTTAGTTGATGAATCGCAGGTCAACATTTTGCTTCAAACATTTTTGTTGATATCTCCTTGCAAAATCTCCGACACCGATCGATCTTTTCGTACAGAGATGACGTGGAAAATTTGACTAGGAGGCATGATTGGGACCTAGGGAACCTTAAAATGACTCGGGACGAAACTAGGTCGTACGACCCCTTACATGGTAAATACACATGGCATTCAAGATGTGTGAATTCATTTTCTCGTGTTAATCAGAATCAAGACTTTCTTTAAGCTATACATTCTAAAACCCTATCCTATCTTCCCAATGCCAAAAAGTATCAAGGATCGACGATCAGCGATAAACCTACCCAAGTGTTATCGAATCGACTCTCTCAAAAAAAGTATCGACGCCGAAAACACATCGAGGATCAACGATCAACGATATGTTTTTTGCATACACAATTATTTTTGTAACTTTTATGGATTTCCCCAACCCTAATAAATCACATCGGTCATCGGATATCGGTAATTTCTTTGCATCCTTTGTTAATGTCTATCCTTCTTGTATTTTTCCGATGCCAAAGGGGATCGGATATCACTTGAAACTTTGTGTGAATA
>JASDQU010098859.1:1144-15575 GCA_032191745.1 Picea mariana
TTTGCAGACTGAAAATAGTCTTTTGGAGGTCCAAAAGCTTCCCAATGGGGAGGTGTGATCAGGGGATCAAATTTTGCTCAAAAATTCAAAGTGCTCAGAATCGCTTCAAAATGGACGAGAGCGTAGGCCTCATTGTTGTGAACCTAACACAACTCGTTTCATCTCAAATGGACGTCGGGAGTGAGAGATATTACAATCTATTCATAAAGTCAAACATGCAAAAAAAATGTTGACTGTACAGTCCGTACAGGCTGACGTGGCAGAGCCGTACGACCATACATGTGGTGACGTGGCAGTTAATTATTGGATGACAAGTGGTCGAATGGGAAGTCGACACATGGCACTATTTGAGCAAGTGATTGGGTGCCACGTGGCCCAATCATGGGCTGCCACGTGGCATCCCTTTATTGGCTTTTGGTTGTTATGTAAAATTATATTGGAGTCCGTGGGGTTCGACCCCCAGACCTCCCCTCCACATAACACCTTTGCAAAGACCATCTGACCAATGGACCATTAGTTGTGACTTAATATGTATGTGAGTTTTATTGTATTTAAAGTCAAATTTTGTAACCGTTGGCGGGGGGTCAGGCCGGGGCTTAGCCCCAGCCCACGGTCATTTGATTGCATATATGACCATACCACATATTTTATAGCCGACAGTTGGTGCACGGGGTTTTTAAAACCAAGCCCGTGGTTCTACGTTATATGCCATATGCCCACGACTGGAGCGCGGGGAGTTAATATGGTTGGCACGGTTGTAACCGTTTGGCCCTTATTGCCAATGCACACGGTCGTATGGACTCCTATGTGCCCAGCTGCTAGGCGGTTAGGGGATGGCGCACCCATAACCGTCCTACAGTTTGTACCATTGGCACGATTGCACCTGGTGCTGGGTTTTTACGCTATTTATTGCGTGTGTGCCAGGTTCATTTGACAAGGGTGCGTTTTGTAGATGCAGAGATAGCAAGCTTGAAGGGGGGACTTCCAGGAGGCCTAACTTCTTCGTTTTTCGACCGATTGAGGTGCCAAAAAATCCTAGCTAGGGGTTTTTGGATGCTCTGAAGCCATTGGAGCAGTCAGTTGGTCAGTTTGAGTATTGTAAGAAATTTTTTTTAGAACTTTGAGCAATTAATAATAATGATCCATTGGAAGATGGACTAGGAGATGTAGCCCAAGAGAGGGGTGAACTCCTTTATCAATTGTTGTGTTTTATGTGCTTATGTTCATTGATTATGCTACTATCTATGTGTATTTTTCATAAGTAATCCCTTAATTTATGTGTTGCAAAGTTGATCCATTTGCTTTTAACACATAACATTTACTTGTAATAATTTCAAGATTTTCAAGTCTTCTTCATTTTTAGATCACTAATATGAGGTGATTCTTGAGGCATTGAATAGTCCAGATAGACCCTGGGATGATCTCCATCACAGATATTATTTCCTCCTAGAGTTAAGAAGAATAGAGGCAGGTGAATTTGTGTTGACTATGACTAGAGATAGGTCTTGTCCTATTAATCCTCTAGCTATGTACCCAGTTTACACTAAGGGTAATATGACAAGTATCGTTGAAACGATCCCTATAGATATATCCATAACCCCTAGCGTCATGGAGAATATTTTTTCAGAGCCGACTGCTCCCCCAAAGATATTAGAATCTATATAGACTTATTTAAGGAATTCTGTGACATTTTTTCTTGGTCTTATGAGGAAATGCTAGGCATTGATCCAAGAATTGTTGAACATGAGATAACAACATATCCTAATGCCAAGCCCATGTGACAGAAGCTTCATCCGGTGAATCCTCGGAAAGTGGCAACTATTAAGTCTGAAGTAGAGAAACTGCTTAAAGATGGTTTTACATACCCCATATAGTTGACTCAATGGGTGTCAAATCCCATTCTGGTTAACAAAAAATAGGGTACAATTTGCGTGTGCATGGAATTCCATGACTTGAACAAGCCTTGTCCAAAAGATAATTTCCCCACCCCATCCATTGATCAGATTGTCAATGAATGTGCAGGCTGTGAGGTCTTTTCATTCAAGGATGGTTTCTCAGGATATAACTAGATTCAGATCGAACCCGAGGACCAACATAAAACAACTTTTATCTGTCCATGGGGAACATTTGCTTATCATAAGATGTATTTTGTCCTGAAGAATGTTGGAGCTAATTTTTAGCGGGCCATGTATTTTTCTATCCACGACCTTAGACATATAGTCGAGTCTTATCTCGATGATATGTCATCATGCTCTCGCAAGAGATCTGATCATCCCACACACCTTTGAAAAATCTTTGAATGATGTCGCTACTATCAGATTCTCTTGAATCCTAACAAGTGTAGTTTCTACGTCACATCAGGTCATCTTTTAGGTTTCATAGTTTCAACAACAAGGATCATGGTCGATCCTCTTAAGGTTGAGGTGATAGTTCAATTGCCTTCCCCATGCATAGTACCCCAACTTCAAAGCTTACAGGGGAAAGTGAACTTTATTTGTCATTTTATCGCAAACTATGCCGAGATCACTAAAGGGTTCATGCATTTATTGAAAAAAGGAGTCCCTTTCTCTTAGGACGAAGCCACTCAGTTCTCTTTTGAAGCATTGAAAGACGAAATTACATCTACCCCTCTGCTCCATCCTCCCAATTATAATAAAGATTTATTATTGTACTTGGCCCCCGCAGAGTCGACCATCAGTATGGTATTGGTTCAAGAGGATGATCTGCTCAAGGAGCATGTGATTTATTACTTGAGTTGAGGCCTGGTTGGGCCGAAACTCAACTATTCCCATGTTGAGAAGCTTGCGTTGGAAATAGTGCATGTTGTCCAATGGTTCCGTCATTATATTCTTCTTCGCAAGGCCACCATCATTGCCATTGTGAATCCATTTCAATATGTGTTGACACAATGTGTCATTGGCAGAAATATCAATAAATGGATTGTAATCCTCCAGGAATTTGACTTGAATTTTGTTCCTATGAAATCCAAAAAGTCACTAGTCTTTGCGGAACTCATTTCGGAACATCTGATCAAATCAAGTGATGTTGCACCTGAAGAATCTCCTATTAAAGGATATATTTTTCTTATCGCATCTTCAGACCCCTAGTATGGAGATATACTAGCCGATCTCCAGACTTTGAATTTCCCTGCTTCTACTTCTCGTGACGAGCATTGATGAATTCTCCATCATTCACAAAACTATCTCATACTCGATGACACTTTGTATCATCGAGGTGTAGACTACATTCTTCCTCGCTCCCTTATACACGAGGAAGGATAACTCATTCTTGGAAACAACCCAACAGATTCTACGAGCTAGTTACTTTTGGCCTACATTAATTAAGGATTGTGTTGAGTCAGTCAAGAGGTGCCACCCATGTCAAATATTCTCTAGGAAGATGAGGGAACATCCTTCTCCCATGTTTCTCGTCATCGTTTTTGGTCCCTTCACCAAGTGCAGAATTCATTTTACTACATGCCACCTAGCTTCAACCAAGGGGCATCATTATATCACCGTAGCAGTATAATACTTCACAAAGTGGGTCAAGGCTATGACAACATTTAACAATGATGGAAAAACAATGACTCTCTTCATTTTTAACCATATAGTAGCAAGTTTCGGCATCCCGAAGGAGATAATCGTTGACCATGGCAGTCACTTCCATAGAAAAATGATGTCCAAGTTAACATCAAAGCTCAGTTTAAGGAAAGAGCATGCATCACCCTACTACCCACAAGCGAATGGTTAGGTGGAAGCTCTGAATATGTCCCTTAAGACTATTCTTCAACGAATGATCAATTATGCCAAGTAAAATTGGCATATTATGTTGTACTTGGTGTTATGGTACTACCTAACTTCTGTAAAGACTTCCACCGGTTTATCACCTTTTCAAATCATTTACAGGTTGGAAGAAGTCTTGCCTGTTGAGTTCCATATCTCATCTTTATAGTTGGTAGTAGAGTTACTACTAGACACTTCACTGCTTGAGGAATTCCTATTATATGTATATTAGCTCGATGAGAAACACCGTGATGCAACCTTGGAAATGAGGCTCACAAGAAATGATTCAAGTGTCAATATGATCGATTTGTTCATCCTCAGATTTTCTTTGAAGGTGACCTTGTGTCTACGACCAAGAAAAGGATCCCCTGGGGGTAGGCAAGTTCAAACCCATGTGGTTAGGACCTATCATTGTGAAAGAGGTATTAAAGAAGGGTGCTTATCATCTAGTTGAATTTGAGGGAAATTCCTTGGCGGAGCCTAGAAATGGGCTCTACCTCAAGAAGTATTACTCTTAGGTTGGTCACCTGGGTGACTTCTTGTACATATGTATAGTTCTTATGTAGTTTTTTGTTGTCTTTTTTTTATGGACATGTTGTTATTTGTGTCATCTTTTTCACTGTGGCAGATGTCAAGTGAATCACAGGTGTTCTTCTGGTTTGCATACGGTGCTATCCGACACACTCGGAGGCTTGTTTCCACAGTTTGGGTGATTTTCATGCCTCAAGGCTAGTTGTTATCTTCCAGAGGTATATGTCTAGGTGACTCCACAAACAATGTCGTCGAGTACAACGCAATGATAAAGTTGCTTCATGATGCTTTGTCACATGGAATTTCTTACCTTCGGGTCTACTTATATGCTCAGTTGGTTGTGTCCTAGTTAAATGGAGTTTACCATGTTTATGATCCTACGTTACACTAATGCTTCCTTAGGGTACGTCTCTTAGAACATTTCTTTGATCACATTACATATATCCATGTTCCTAGGATATTAAATCAAATCACAGATACTCTAGCTAATCAAGTATTAGATTGGTATGTTGCACACACATAAAAGGAAGCACACACATACACATGTACTTAAATTTGTAAAAATGTGATCCATAAGACAATAATAGATGTATATATATATATATATATATATATATATATATATATATATATGTCAAAAGTGTCAGAGTACATAGGTGGGCATGAATGCCTCAAACAATAACATCTGGTATACATCACGGGGCTTATGTCTTAAAAAATATACAAAGAGTGCCTTCGGCACATGATGACTCAATCCTATCTAAGCTCGGGGCCTGTTGGCCCTACCGTAGTGAATGACGATGTTATCTAAATGTTGGAAAAGTTGGACCCAAGTCCATGTCACCCTAACTAAAAGAGGCTGCAAGGATGGAGGGATATCCTTGATCTCATCCATGGGAACAACACGAGTGAGCATGGTGAGGTTCCACTCCACCCGTCTCAATACTCTCTCGGCCTCTCTGACTGGAGTTCCCCCTATGATTGTTGGTCTATCGACTGCTACTAGTATTGCCTCTGGTCAAGGACTTCGCCTAGTCCTCACAAAGTCTGTCAGGTGCACTGGTCCCACGTCTGTACATAACATATACATAGATGTCAAATACTCTGATACATAGAAAAAATGATATATATAAAATAAACTAAAAATTAAATAACTTTAAAAAACACGTACCTAGCTCTCCTCGCTCCTCTCTGAGAGGTATGAGCATATTTGGATCTCTGAAGAATTTGATTCTAGCATATGGGTAGTCCTCTATCGCTAGAATTTGTCATTCCCACCAGTTGAAGATTTTGTCATCGAAGGCCTCTAGGGTCCTTCCTCCCCCCTATCATGGCATCAATGCTTCCCATATACATACCGCTGGGAAGGAGGCCACATGTCCCTCGCACTATATCTCTCAGACTCAGACTGGGAACCCTCTCGAAGAAGAATGAGCATAGAATGGTGTTGAACCCAAAGTTCTTGTTGCTATGCTCACGACACTTTGTCAGCTGCCTTTCCATGCAAGTGAGCATGGTTGTACTCCAATAAAAAATACATGCGTCTAGGCACCGCATTGCACAATACATGTGTGCCCGGGAAGCCTAGTGTAGGCTTGTGAATCTAGTGATCCTCCCAATGAGCAATAGGATCACCTTTAGTGACAAGTTGGTGATCTTTTTTATAGGATATTGAGAACCTACTTTCTCATTAACGACCTCACAATGCATCTCGATGTAGTCTGGGATGTTAAAAGGGTCTAGGGGAAATGTGTGCAGATTGATTGGTTCCCCTCTCCTCGAGAGGCTAGTCATGAAGTATATATCCTCAATTGTTGGAGTCAATGACTTCCCCTCAATCATAAATGCCTCTGCGTCTAGGTGCCATTAATCCACCAGGGTGTTTAGTAGCCTGGGTTGTTCCCTCATAAGCAAACATCATAAGAACTTCCACAACCCACATTGTTTCAATGTGGAAATGGAAGCAAGGTCCTCATCAACCAAGATATCAATTTCCTTGTGTTCCCTCTCCCTCCAGTGGACATACATCATGTTCCATGACAGTTCAAAGGGGAGTTATCTCTTGCATATTTATTTTTTCCATGCTTTTGAGGGTGTACGCAGGTTGTTTAGGACACAGTCGTGTATATTCCGTGGGAAAATTGTTTTCTTCCTGCGGACATATGCGGGTTGTCCTTGGAAAACCCATGTACACGTATGGCCACCATTTTTTACGAGAGCACGCCCCTCCAAGAAAACAAAAATAATTCATAAAAGAAGAATGGAAATGCAAGAGGGATGAGTTTATACTTTCTTGGTCCAAGCGAAAGTTTGTTTCGTCCTATGAATCTTCCATAATCAACTTCTTTAGAAAAGGGGTATTTTTTACCTTCTGGTTAATTTTCAAATTGCAATGGTGAAAATGAGTTGTGAGCTTCTATTTATAGACTTTTTTGGCCCTTTTTGCCACTTTTTTGAACCCTTTTATCATTTTTTTTGGTTTGTAAATCATTTAATTTGGTTCTTGAGTTTCTTCTTGGATGTTATGATTCACTTTTCCTTTTGGTTTGGTAATTGTTTTGGGAGATGGGTCACTTTTAAAGGTCCTTTGGTAAAAGTCATTTTTTCCAACGTTTTGCATATGAATTAGGATTCCACCTCTAAGTTTTGCATCTTGTTGTATTTTCCACTTTTCCGTAGGATCGATCCCATCGAAGTGCGACACAAAACCATCATTGTTTCTTTAGAAGTGTCATGATTAGGTGGTTGAGCCTAACTTTACATGGATTCCCTAGATAGATCCTTGTTGAATTTTGGCCTCCATGTTGTCTATAAAAACTTTAGGCTTGAGAGTCCTTGTTATTCATGTAATGATTACAAGTTTGAGCCTCATTCGTCTGATGTACCATCACTCTTTACCTCACCCTTGAGACTCCCAAAATGTGCACACTTTGTTGTCTTTCAAGCTCGCTTTGAAATACGAAACCAACATCTGACAAGAATACATTTATGCTTTTCAATATTGTTTGGATTAGCTGAGAAAAGTAACCTCCTGGAGTCTTTTTTAAGCCCTTCTCAGACTCTCTAAACATGAAAATATTTCCAAGCGATCTTGTTGTCCTTCATGCTCTCCAAACTCAAATTTGAAGGCATGTCTATCTAACGGTAGTTTACCTCTTTTTCACTTTGTATGGTCAATTTTATGAACAAAGGTATACTCTAGGAACTTCGGTTCACTAGAAGAGTATCCTCAGGTATAAGTTTAACCCTTTTTAGGGTCTGGGGGACTAAATTTACCAAAAAGGAACATTCTCCTTGGTTTTTTTTTATAACATTTTTCGGGCCTTGGAGATTACTTATGAAAAAGGAACCCCCATGGAGTCCATAGTTAATCTCTTTTCAGACTTCCAAAAATTCAAAAGATTGTCGAGTGACCTTGTTCCTTCACACTCGTTAAATTGGTCCAGAAGAACATCTATTGGCATGAGTTTACCCTTTTTTCGGACTGTGGGTTATGGAGGAAAAAGGTACACCTTGGGAGATTCATCTCACCATGAGAGTTCTCCTTAGTGAATTTTATACTTTTTCGAGCTAAGGAGACTAAATCTAGAAAAAGGCAGTGAGTCCATAGTTAATCTCTTTTTAGACTCCTTAAAATTGAAAATATTTCCGAGTGATCTTGTCTTTTTCACATTCGTTAAAATGGTTTTGAATAGACGTATTTTCGGTGCTAGTTTACCCCTTTTTTGAACCAACTGGACTATTATGAAAAAGGTACCCAATGGAGTCTTCTTTTATGTTTTTTTTCAGATTGTCTAAAAATGAAAAAACTACCGCGCTTACCTTCTATGGGCTCGTTAAAATTACATTGAAGGGGGTTTCATTGTGTCTTTCTAATCACATTTGCATCTCTGCGTCTTTAGCCTAATGTCGGCTCCATGTTGCTCACTCATTTTTGTAAATTAGCAAAGATTTTGTAATGTATTTTGGCCATCAGATGCTCTTCTAACCTCACACATTAGGGGGCATCTATTATAACCATACATTTCTCTACATATGCATACTTGGATTTTGACCCTCTTACTTGCATTTTTTGCCAAGCCATCACTAAGTTGATCTTCTAAAAAACCCATTTTTTGAATATGTACACGCACTGCACAATACTGCCCGCATACATACGCTTACTTCACCACTAAAACCCATGTACATACACATGGTGCACCACTACAAACTACGTATACTTGCAAAAGTTGCAAAAGATAAAAAGTTTCAAGGAATTCGTTGAGATTACGGGCTATTGGGTAGTTTCCCAACTAATCCACTGCCTATAGCTTGTCACCCAACCAAATAGCCATCCTTTTGTCATATAAAAGGATTTTTTAGGGTCTCATTCCACATATATACATAAGAACAATGAAACTCTGTTTGTTTCACATCCCCTCCTTGCCCCAAGTAATTGCAACCCTTTTGTGAGGATTGCCTCAGAATTCCCCAATTTTCCCTTCTTCCTCCATTAGAACCCATTCACTTCCCCGAAGAGATCCGAAGGTTGAGAGGAGAAGCCATACATAGGTGCACTTGTAGCTTGGTGAAGAGGAGCCCGAACCAGGTTCATGGAGAAATAATCGTCTTTGGTTGTAAAAGGTATAATCATTGAATTATCAATAAAAGAAGTACTTTTCATGTCCCAAATCATGGCGTGTTGAATGTTTTTAATGGTTTATGTTTGGATATTCTAATATCTAACCCTTATTTGTATATGAATTGCATGCTTGTAGCTTTTTGTTTGTTTTTCTTTGAATGCAGACAATCCTTGGGAGGATTTTTGCAGTTAACGAAGCTTTCAAGCACAAGAGGATCATCACCGGACGTGAAGTAGAGGTACAATTACTCGATCCTTCTCATATTTTATTTTCTTATAAGTGTGGGGTATGTTTGGGGTAGTTAGAGAAGTATTTGAATTTTAGATGGTTGTGATATTCCTACATTTTAAACCCTAGTGTAGTCTTAATGGGGTTTTTCCCGCTAGCACCCTCCTTTGAAATAATGTGCCCAAGCAACTTCCCCTCTTCCATGCCAAAATTAGACTTCTTGGGGTTCAATGAGATGCCAAACTTCCTACATTTTTTTAAAAACCTTCTTAGATGTTTAAGATGTTCTTCATTAGAAACTGAATATACAGTGATATCATCTAAGTAAATAACACTAAATTTATCTTTCTCATCAGCAAAGGCTATATCCATAGCTCTTTGGAAAGTTGCTTCTGCATTCATGAGCCCAAAAGGCATTTTGGCATACATGAAAGTGCCCCATGGTGTTGTAAAGGTTGTCTTTTCCTGATCACCAGGGTGTACCATGATTTGATTGTACCTAGAGAAACCATCCAGCATTGATATTTTTTAAGAACCAACCAATTTCTATAGAATGTGATCCATCTTATGTAGTGGGTAATTGTCCTTGAGATATGCCTTGTTCAAATTTTGAAAGTATACACATAATCTGATCTCTCCACTCTTCTTTCTAACAAGTACCATATTCGCCACCCACTTAGAAAATCTCAAAGATACTATGATCTTAGCTTGAAACAATTTTTTTTATCTCTTTTTCAATTAATGGCAGCAACAAAGGCAACAAAGGGTCTTCTTAATTTTTTCTTGAAAGGTTTATGATCCTCTTTGACTGGAATCACATGTTGAATCACCTTAGTATCATAAAATTTTATATCTTCATAACTCTAGGAAAAAACATCATGAAATTCTTTCATTAAATTGATATACCTTTGCTTGACCCAATGTTGCAATATTCAACATCTCCATAATTTGCAGTAATTTTAGGATTTCTGGCCACATCATTGTTGTCAAAGAGTTTTTCTAGTGGGACTAGGCCTTTGGGAATGATGTTATTTTTTATTTTCATTGTATCCTTACCAACAATTTGATTCTTGAAATAAACATCATTTACGAACACAACTGTATCTTCTTCTTCACAACAATATTCCTCATCAATATTCAAATTTGAAAATTCACCATCCATCTTAAGGAAACTTTCTATTTGTTTATCATCTTCGAAAATATTCTAGTACTTAAAGTTATCAGGTACTACTGGCCCGTGCTTGACCTCAATCTCATATCTTTTGTTAGGAAAAATTGGAATTTTGAAAACTAAGGCTGAAGTAGCCAGGGCATCAGCAATTTGATTTCCCCCCTTGGAATCACTGAAAGATTATACTCTAGAAATTCTTTAAGAAGATCAAGCACTATATTCTTATAGGCTCTTAATCTAGGATGTTTTCTTGATATATACCCTTTATCTGATTTATAATCAGCTCAGAATCTCCATGTACAACTATCCTCCTAGCACCCATTTCTTTCAAAGTCTTCAATCCCAACACTAATGCCTCATATTCATCCATGTTATTGGTGCAATCAAAATCAAGATTATAAGAACAAAGTTTGGTACTTGATTTGGGGGGTTTAATCCACACACCATCAAAGCTCATATTCCACATTTCTTTTTCTTCTTTGTTTTTCTAATCTAAAAATTTCTTTGTTTGTTGACCAAGTTTGTCTTTGATAGCCATATCAATCTTTGGCACCTCCTCTTCAAAACTCAAATCATTAAAGAAAATA
Organism: Picea mariana; assembly: GCA_032191745.1. Classification (NCBI taxonomy): domain Eukaryota; kingdom Viridiplantae; phylum Streptophyta; class Pinopsida; order Pinales; family Pinaceae; genus Picea; species Picea mariana. Next base: position 12,066 of record JASDQU010098859.1, read on the forward strand.
GAAGAACCAATCTCAGTTTCCACATAATAAATGGGATGATTGTTTGGATGGGCTTTGTTAATGACCATGTATTTGAGAAATACTTCCATGTACAACCTCCTATCTTGACCAAAAACAGGGATGTTGGCGTATGACATATCCATTTGAAAGGTCCCTTTCAACTTTGCAGCCCATGACCTAGATAACAACATGCCAAATTTAAGAGGGATATCAACAACCACTACATTGATGACCATATTTTTTGCTGGAATTTGAGACAAAGATACCACCAGATATTTGATTAGGCCCAAGCACTTCACCTTCCTTGAATCAAAGGAGAAAATATATTTGTAAGGACTTGTAATGTCAATGAACTATTGTTCCATGACCACCTTGGGCATTAGATTATGGGATGTTGTTGAATCCAACATAGCATTATGCAAAGTCGTATCATGAATCTTCAAAAATATAACATAGAAAGGAGGGACCTCATCAACCTCACTACTCTCCTCTACACATGGGCCAAACAAGAGGGTAGGATGATCATCTTGTATATTTAAAGTATCAGAATTTTATTCCATCTTGAGCATATTAGTGATATGATTTCTATATTCACTATTCTTTATCAACTCATTGAATGGAACAAAGATTTTAATTTTGGCCATCTCACTTTCAAAATTAACGGAAGATGAGGTTTTTTCTACCTCTTTGATGATTGTCTCCTTTCTTATTTCAAGTACTTTATTTGGAGGTTCTTCCTTTTGCTTTCCTTTCTCCATAGCATTCTTTGCAATAGAGTCCTTTTTAGGATGAATTGAAGAAGGTGTGTTATTTTGAGATTATTTGGTAGTATTTCCCTTTGGAGGATTTGCAGACACCTTTTCTTTCAAAGATTATATTGTTTATGGAACTGCATGATGGCATTCTGCAGCCCTGTCTTGTAATATTTCTTTTCCACTGACAAAATTGCATCATTCTCTTGCATGAATATTTAATTTGCATCCATGAACTGTTCATGTTCTTCTTTATTCAAAAACACCTATGTTTCATCACCATCACAACAATGCATGTTGTCTTCAAAAGTTTCATCAAAATTTTCATTTACATAATTACTTTAAAAAGGAGGTCTTATTTGATGATCACCCTGGTTCCTCTGATATCTTTTTATGATTTGTGGAACTGTTGGTCTCCTTTGATTCCTGGGTGGAACATCAACATGTTCTTTGGTGTTAGGATTATTATCTAAATACATCCTCTCCATGATTTTATCCATGGTCTTCATCATCAATTCAAACCTCTCTTCTGATGATTGTGAGGTTGAAGGGTTGTGCCTTGTCTTGAACCTTGTTCATGTCCATGTCAGAATTATATTTGATCTTTTTTGAAGACATTATATTTAATTCAACTTCTATTGCATCACTCATCATATCATATAGTGAAGTGGATCTTATTTCCCTCAACAACAAAGAAAAATCAATTTCAAAGGAATCAACATATCTAAGTTGAGAAGCTCTAGGAGGAGGTTTTAATTCAGTAGGAATTGAGTTGTAGACTTTTATAAATCTAGCTGAAAACTCCTATATTGTTTCATCGGGTGACTTTCTCATGTTGTTGTACTAGGTTAGCAACTGAAGGGAGTTTTTCTTGTCACCCCACTTTGCAAGAAAAATTGTTTCAAAGGCTTCAAAATTTAGGATACTTGCTGCTGGGAGAACTCTGAACCATTTTCTGAATTCTCATGCAAGACTTTGTGCAAATAGCCTCATTTTTTCATTTTCAAATCTACATCTTCTAGGTCCACAAAATCATTGAACCAGTCTAAATATTTTTGGGCCGACACATTTCCTTCAACATCATACAAATTAATCCTCTGATTATATTCTCGGGTCAAATCATGTAATTGGGAAGGTAGAACAAGAGGGGAAAACCTAGCTACCATCGTTGCAGTAAGAAATTGAAGTGGTTTTTGGTTCTTAGTAGGAATCACAAGAGGCTTAATAGAGGAAACTAAAATTAAATCTTGGAACCTCTTCTGATCAAAGATGATTTCGTTCAAACTGGACTCGGCTTTAGTTCTGAACAGATCTTGCTCAAATTTCAAATCAAAATCAAGGTCTTCAATGCTTTTCACTCCATATTTGGGAAAAGATAGACATATGTCTAGACACAAAACTGGGCTTACTAGCCTTTCTTTTCTCTTGTGTACAGTTTTCTCAGGATCAGACACAGGGATTATTACTTCTGGGTCTTTATTTCTCCTAGTATGAATTCTCTTGGGAGCCAGGATTTCTCGTTCAAGCTACTTTGTGATACCGGTCTCTTTATAATGGAGTCACCAGGGTAAATTTAGTCTCATCCAATAAGGTGTTTGATTCACTATCACCCTCAAGAATGATATCTGAAAATTTAAGTCGTTCTTTTCCCAAGGAAGATTTCACTTTCGATCCCCGGTAGCAGTGCTAGAATGTTAACGCTCTATAAATTTGTTCAACTAATAAAAAAAACAACAAAGGTAACCTAAAAAACAACTTTAGAGTTGGGTACTAGCCTTCTCAACTCAGAGATGGCTCTCTCCTATCACTTTGTATTCAACAGATGAATTTTCTTTAAAAATCAATGGCTAGGTTTTGTTGTTTTGAAGGGTTTTTATAATTTTGTTGGCAAGGAAGAGGAGGGACACTTAGGGCTATGGAGTCAAACTTATAAAATGAATGGAAGCACTGACTGGTTGGTATAACTCTCCATAGGATAAAGGATAAATGAGGTGATAAATCTAAGTTATCAATTGTAAATTTGTAGAGTGTAAGAGAAAAGGAAAAACATATAACCATATCAAAGAATTAAATAAATGAATTTTGACATTAGTTAGGAAGAACTTGACATAGTTTAAATTTCTTAAGTCAATGTCATCACAAGATGAATTCTCGGCCTTTAACTTTCGAATTTAAACAGAAGACAATGTAAATGAAATCAGAAATAAAGGAAATGCATACAAATAGAGGAGACAAAACTCAAATCACCACCATTAGAAAATTTTCACGGAAACTTCAAGAATTCTGCATGTGTATTATATTCAACTTTAGAAAATTGCATTCAAGTTCTGAATAGCTAAAATCGTTCCCTTGCACTTCTTCCAACAACTAATACATTTGGAACTCCTAATATTTATACAAGTTGATTTCCTTCAGTTTGAAACCGATTACAATGATAAAAATTAAACGTTTCGGTTTTTGAAACTGATTACAATAATTACAAGGGACAATTTCGATTTTAAAATTGATCACAATGATTAGCAAGAAAATGTTTCATGATCCAGATTCTAGTTCCTCTGGCGTTTTAGTTTTTTTCTTTACCACTTGTCCTGTTCTGGTATTCCACGTGATCTTCCATCTTCAATGACATCTGGACATTATCTACTGGACCTTGGAAAACTACACTTTGTCTTACCCAACTGCATTATCTCCTTCCATTGCAAGTCAGAAGGAATATCATAATCTATCATTTCCCTGATCATGATCTCCAAGTCAATAA
>JASDQU010098860.1:11366-21377 GCA_032191745.1 Picea mariana
TATGTATGGTAGTGCCTTGTAGTTGATGTGAGCTAATCTTCTAGAGTTCACATGGATTCTTCAATAGCGTGGGTCATGGAAGCTTCTAAGTTTCCAACCTTCTTCTTTTCCACTGATGATTGCTTCATTTATGATTTCTTCTTTAGCACATTGCCTTCTGTAACCTTCGATATAGCTTCCTCATGTGACTTGGAGCAAGTTCAACAAAACAACAAGCAAGAATAATATCCTTCTTGATAATAAAAAGCAATAGCATGAACAATCATCACAGTAGCTCCTTTAGAGATTATTACTTCTAATTTAGAAAATATTAGAGGTAAGGAATACAATACAAAATGGGGTCAACACTCTCATAGTGTTGTGACCAAGCATTCTTCCATGGAAATCTGAAACTAACACATGACGTTTCTCCTAGAGGAGGTGTTAGTCATATCAGCCAAAGTATTCTCACATGTTATCAAGTATAATACTTTACAACGATTGCTATCTCAACTAAATTCATTAGCTTGTCATGTGTACCTTTGAATCTTGATTAATCAAACCTAGAGCCTTGTCCTCAAGAATGAGTGCTTGCTTTTCTTCCAGGTCTCCTTCACTCAAGTGACGGGTACTTTATTCAACCTGTCTGTTGTACTAAGACAATATGCTATCTTGAAAAAAGGTTAGGTTAGAGGATAAGCTCTATGATCAACTTTTAATCCTTATAATGATTTGATCATAGCTTCAGCATGCAATACTGATCAAGATAATTTCATAACAAAGAGATGCATATTAGAATAATCACACCTGGGTTGCATCATTCCTCTGAATGTGTTGGATCTTGATATCCTTATGGATCTATGGAAAAAGATCCCTTCTCCTGCAAATACTCTTTAGGGTTTAATCATTAACCATATGTGAGTACATACCTTGGATAGCATTTGCAGGTAGTGGCTCCATCTGGTAGTAGTGGTATTCATTACCAAAAACTTCAAGAGTGATTATAACTAGTTCTACGGCTACAACTGCAATAGGTACTGCAACTGCAACTGGTTCTGAGACTGCAACTGCAACTGCAACTTAGGGTTTTATGAGGAAACCCTAATTTTTCAAACTTCAAATTTTGAAATTCAGATCCAGGGGATAGATGCGATGGGTTGAGGCGAGTTAGCTGGTGCAGTTGAAATTTTGAAAATCCAACTTTTAACCCTTCAAATATGATCGACAAATTTTTGGACTGGTGCTTCTGGTACTTCTGGTACTCTGGTACTTCTGGTACTTCAGGTACTCTAGTTTTCTGGTTTTCTGGTACTTTGTGAAACTAGGGTTTCACTTTCTAAGAGATATAGCCACTGAATAGGTGCGTTCTAAGTTCCAAAATGATCCTTGGGGGAGGGCAAAACTTTCTAGGGTGTTAGGGAGCTAAAAATACTCACTTTTGCAAAACCCTAATTTTGGGGTATGGTAACAATGACGTTTTTCCTCTTGCAAATTGTGCTTTCTTCAGGTTCGCTCTGATACCATGTTAATGTTTATGCCATTATTATAGTTCTTTGCATTTCAATAGATAAAAGCATCATAAGAACAAGATCACTAAGAAATACACATTCACAAGAGACACAACATTTATCCTGGGAAACCCTCTAGGGGAAGAAAACCCAGCAAAAACTTCCTTATCATAAATAGCTTATAAAATATTCAAGAGATAAATCAAACCAATACAGAAAGTCCTCCCCAAGAGATGCGTCACCCTTCTTCTCCTCTCTCCAACTTCTAATTGCAACTTGCCTCATAAGAGAATGAGCAAGTGAGTTGTGTGTTAGAAGTGAGGCGCTAGACTCTTATTTATATCAACCTGGCAGGTGTGAAAGGTCACCATCTGGCAGGGCCGACCTCTCACTCTGGGTGGGTAAACCCACCTTTAATTAATTCTGGGTCTTCCATTATAACTGTTGGGGCTGACTTCTTGTTCTGCACTTTGTAATTGTTCGATGACCAATCCCCAAAAGGGGATTTGGTCCTTATAAAATTACCGACATGATTAATCCTCAATGGGGATTAATCCAATAACAACAATAATAATAATGACATGATTAATCAACAATGGGGATTTAATCAATAACAAAATAATAATAAGAATGCTCTTCACAGTTACATTATTTCAACAGTTTCGAACCCTCATTTTAATTAATGTATTGTTACAATGCTGAGAGGAATGAGTACCAAAACAATTATTAAAGGGAAAATATTCCCAAGAAATGTAATTTTTTTATCATTATTAATAATAAAAACATCATGGGTTGCTAAATTGACAAGGACTAGAGTTGTAGGGGGCTATGATTCCACGAGAGAGGGGGCTTGAGGGGATAAATATTTATTCCTATGTTAATTACCATTTTTTCCTAAGGGAGGGGATTGATTACGTGGGATTATTGGGGAAGGCCGGGAGATTCTTGATTTCCCCATGAAAATACTTAAACTCATTCCTGTTCTGATTGTGGGGTTGGTCGTTGGCCGCTAGTTGTTGGTCGTTGGCTCATCTGCTCTATCACCTCTGCGTTATCCCATTATTTCCCTCAGGAACTTCCATGTGCTCACTTACCCATCCATTGATCCATCCTCACCTACATCATGGCCTTGTAAAAGGAAAGGAACTACTGAGATTTAACCATGAGATAGTTGGTTGTAATGGTCACTGGTGCAATTCATCCATGACTTGGGGGCTACATGTCTGAGATGCATTGGCCTGTGCCCTATTTTTCTCACAATTGTGAGTCCTCGGATTTCCAAAATTGAGATTATGGACCAGCTGTGCTGGAGACCCTATTAAAAAGGAGAAGGACTTCCTGAGGGACTGCATGGTAGATAAGGGTGGAGGTCCATTCTCTTGGGTGGTACAGGATGGGTAGAAGAGAGTTGGGTACTTGGATTGTTGTGGGTGTTGGGAAACCATTGAGAGACTGAGACCTGACTTGTTTGGGAACCCAAGTACACTCTGGAACCATTCTTGTGGATTCATAGCCCTGGCTCAGGGGTGACACTACTATTGATATTTGGAGCAATGGTGTCTATGGTTGGGTGGAACGTCCTTGGTCTGCAACTAGTTGGTGTCGAATTTTTATAAATATAAGTTCTCTCTGTTGTGATATTATTATATGTGTATAAATGTATTCCACTATTTATTTTAATTATCGTTTAACAAAATGTTAGATTATTCATGCTTATTAGATATTTTTGTGTATGTCGTTAAATCTTGTATATTATGCGTGCTTATTAATTAAAGAAGGTATAGGTAAGAGTATGAAGTCCAAGGGTGGGCTTACAGGTAGCATGCCCTGACCTGTGGGTGGATGGGGATGTTACAGATTGGTATCAGAGATTTTGTTTGAAACACCGAGCCGATATGGGCTAGGTTTGTTGGTCAGAGTCTCATGGTCAAGATCAAAATCTCACTGTGAAGTTGAAAATCTCAGGAGAAATGGCGTTGTAGAATATATGGAGGAGATAGAACTTCAGAGATCCATTGTAAGGGGTTATAAAGATCATGACCATCCCCTTCAAATTTGGGAGTGATCACCATTGGAGGATCAAGAGAGATTCAAGATCGTTGGATTGAAGGATAGGTGAAGATGAGTCATCCGACGTAAATGAAGCAAGGGTTAAGGTCACAACCATTGGATCCCATGGGAGAGAGAGATCAATGGAGAACAGGTATTGTGGGGAACCAAGTTGTATGGGAGTTAATTTCCCAAGGTGGTCCCGCAATCCAACCCACGGTTTCATCAAGGGGGTTACATGTCAGTGTCAGGAGAATTGTGGGGTGAAAAGAGGGTTACTCCAAACCACCGATGTGCGCCCCCACAAATTGAAAAAAATGTAGTGATGTGACATGTTGGTGCTTGAACATAGAAACTTTGTATAGTTGAAGTAGTTGGGAACCCTTGATCTGTAGGAGGACATGCATCAACCGATCATGTGCTCTAGATAAAATGATCCGGGAAAAAGTGAGTGACGAGGAGGTTTGAATTTTGATACTTCTGAAACCCGAAGACCCAAAAGGATCTCAATCATTGATCTACCGAGATCCACGCATTGCCAGATCCAGGTGTTATAACCCTAAATTGCACCAGATACGCATACTTGGCATTAGTCCATATTACTTGCTGCATACACATGCTTTCTTCACCACTACATATCATGTACATACTCTACCTACACCATTGCAACTCGTGTATACCCACAAAAGTTGCAAGAAATAAAAAGTTGCAAGGGGATACAGGCTTTTGGGTAGTTTCCCAACTAATTGACTTCCCATAGCCCATCACCCAACCGAATAACTATCTTTTTGGCATATAAAAGAAGGTGTTAGGGTCCCATTCCTACAAGAAGCATGAAAGTAGTGAAACTCTGCCCATTTCATAATTCCCCCTTGCCCGAAGAATTTGCAGCCACATTGTGAGTTTTGAACCAAAATTCCTTATTCTATCCTTTTTCCTCCATTTGCAAGCCTATGCCATTTACCTAGAGAGAATTGAAGAGGATAAAGATACATGGAAGCAATTGTATCTTGGTGAAGAGGAGCCTAGGATCGAGTTCGAGGAGCTCTAGCCGATCTCATTTTGTAAGTGACTTTGTGAGATTAATATAAATAAGTACGTTTTATGTCCCGCCACATGATGTGTACAATATTACTATTTGATGTTTCAACCACCCCTTCTCATCTTCATTTACTCTAGGTGAAAAACCAGGATCGAGGTCGGATCAGATGGCACATGGAGATCACGATGATCCTTTCGGCAACTAGACTTTACACCTTTGGGCCCTTTTGCATGGATCCTTTCTTTCCCAGGTGACCACGAGTTGCGACCCTGTGTCTATTCCCAAAATGCTTCCGGTGTTCACAACTGGAAGAAGTTAATCCTTGCTTATTCACATCTATGATGAGCGAAATGCCGAGATGGCCAAATTGGGCACCATGCGTCCCTCTCAGATCTGATAGCCCTGAGGATGATTTACGATACTGTGAGCCTGAATTTGGGAACTTTCAACACTCCAGGGTTTGGGGTTTCGAGATGTGAGATGATGAGGGACTCTCACCCTTTGAATTCCTGAATGTTGATATGCCGCCTAGATCTCACGCTATGTGTAGCGGGATCGGATGATCCAGATTCAATCTTGGCACAAAGTCGCTTCCTTTGAGGTTATACATTGGTCAACTTGGTAGCCCCGATATATCGATGACTGTTGATCTACTCTTATGTATGGATCCAGGCTACTGACATCGTAATTTCACCCGCCCGCTTGATTCGAAGCCTTAGAACGAGATTTTTCCATGCTGCGCTCGGGCGCTTCTTGTGCAACTTGCAAACCTGAATACTCTTGTGCCTAGGACAAGAAATGTTGCTAACAACTCCTATATAAATATTGGATATTGTCTGGTCTTTACTAACTGTCACCATATCATAAGGCCTTCTCATGTTGTCTAACTTCTTTGTCACTCTCTTGAGTGATCATACCTAAAATAAATATTATATCTATTTATTCATCCTCTTCTTTGATACTTCCTTCATACATCTTCATAGATACTGAAGTAAAACGAGGTTAATTAACATTCTCACAAAAAAATCTAACTTGTAATGATAAATTATTAAAGTAAACAAGACACTAGAAATAAACATGAACACTTATCTTTTGTTTTTGTGTGGGGAGGCTCCACAGACTCCACCATTTGTTATCTTTATTCAGATCAACAATATTCAACTTAAATTACATAATCCTCAATTTCTACTAAACATTTATTTGAGGGAGGAGATTCCTCTTCCTTTTCCATATGTTCTTCATAATTTATTTTCCTTTTTCCTTGAGGACAGTTTATGCAAGAGCATCACATAAAGCCAACAAGCATGTGCCTAGTGAAAGGAGATAGTTGGATGCATAGATTTCATTTGAACACGTTTTTGTGAAAACGTTTTGAATTTTAAAATATGAAACATTAATGTAATGATCAAGAGGAAAGTGCATTATCATTTATGTATTGAAGATCCAAATTGATTTGGAGCGTATGTTCCTATCCACAGATGTACTAGGCATTTATGTATGTTTAATGCAAGTAGGTAGATTTAAACGATAGATTAGACAGTTTTAGAAGCTTAGGAGGGAAAATGGAGGATAGACACCCTCACCCTTGTATCTTTGTAACATAATTTAAAATTCGTAAGATGTAGAGCGGCAGAGGATAATATAGGAGAACGAAGGATTTTTATGCATTTTAGTTGTTATTTGCCATTTACAAGATCACTAGAATTAATAGAAGAAAGCTTTGATTCCTATCTTTATTTTAATGGTTGTTGGAACCACCTATTGAATGGTATGTTGCAGTGTATTTATGTTCTCTATATGAATTTTGTTTAAATGCTATGTGTGTGTACAGGCTCTATAATTCTATGTTGAATGATTGAATTCTGGATAAGGGAAGAATGAGTTTCAGTTGTTTCTCTTTCTAAAAACTCCTGCAAAGAGTGTAGTGGAGGGTCCACAAGGAGTGCATTGACCGGGTTTTGAATTTCATTTCAGAACGCTCAGAAGAGACTGAATTGTGTCTTTATAGGTAGGAGTGCTAACAGAGAACATAGTCGTGCAAAGTGTGTGCAGGCTGGGAGAAGAGGGAAATATTTCTTCAAACTCGCAGAGGAGTTGAAGAATTATCTGTTGCAAGGAGTGCACAAAACTTCTCTCGAAGGATAACCATTAGTTATAATTAAGTTTCCAAGTTTCGTGCACAACAAAGTATTGAAGCCTAGAATTTTCTAATGAAAGATTGAAGGTTTGGAGAATCAACTTAGGTTGAAGGTCACAGAGGCCGAGCAAAGAACAAGTGGGATCAAAATCAAGAAAATAACAGGTCTAATTGCCTTTGCCAAAGTTCAGAGACAAAGGTTGTCAAGGACAGAGGCAGACGGTTTGAATTCTTCATGGAGAACTCACGAGATCGCGAGGACCGTAGGATTAGCAGGAGTTGCAAGGTGGTTAGATGCCATAGGAACCCATCACCCAGGAGTGGAGGATCAACGTGAGCCATTGATCACAGCTTACCCCACACTGTTGGATCATATCGTGAATTCGGGGGTTCAAAGGTTGGGAAACATTTCATTTGGATCACGAAAGTCGTGAAGTGCTGAGCACTGAGGGCTCATGAAGATAGGTGGCACATCCCGTAAGTGGAGACCACGTGGTTGATAGGTGGCACAAACATATAGCGTGGAGAAAAAGGTTGAAGTGGGTGACAGGTGGCATACATGTGTCACTGTGGAGGAGTCAACACCCTGTTGAATTAACTCATTTTGGGGATTTGCAAGAGAGGAGCACAAGTGTTCAACACTCCAACTCACGAATTCATAATTTGTGAGAGGCGATAAAGTTAAGCTCTAGCTAGTGGTCACTTGTAAAGGTGCTAATGAGGAGGAGCCATACCCGTATCACATCTCAGGTGTCAGAGATTTTCAACAAGAAAAGTCGAGAGTCTTTGACTCTCCAACTTGCGAGATCACGAGTCATGAAAGGAGCTTGCGCGAAGGCCTTGGTCATGGTCACTTTTCCAAGGGGCTGAAGAGAGGGGGATTATCCATTATGCTCATTAGAAGCTTCACATCTCAGTTTTTGTAGAGAGTGGTGGCATTATGTTGAAAGAGTTGAACTCGTGAGACTCAAAAATCCTTCACGGTCTTAATCAAGGGTTTTTTCTAAATCTTGTCGTGGTTTAGAGAATATCCTGCATGGATCTTGGCTCGAAGGTCGAGGGTCTGCACCAGTTGTGGTATCAGAGCACAAAAAAAATTATTTTATTTCTGTTGAGGAGAAAAAAATTACAACCATGTTATTGAGAAGAAGAGAAAGGCCCATGCCTAATCCAACAGTGGAGTGAGAAATGTGTGAATTATGTGCCAGTCTTGATGCCATGGAGACAGCAAAAAGGTGAACAATCAATGTTCGAGACATCAACGAGGTTGAAAGTGAAAATGAACATGAAGGAGAGGAAGTCACGGCCGAGGATGTTGTTGAAGAACGTCTTCTTAGAGTTGTTGCAAGGATGGGTGCTAAAACAAAAATGGAAATTCCCATGTACGAACGCAACCTGGACATTAAAGATATTCTAGATTGGATTAGGGCTCTAGACAAGCACTTCGACTATGAGAGTGTGGAAGAAGACAAAAAGTTAAACATGTCATTACCAGACTTAACGGGCATGCAACGCTGTGATAGGATGAGTTGTAGGCTGATAGGTGTTGCAAGGGCAAGGAAAAAATCAATAGCAGGGATAAAATGGTTGCAAAAATGAAGTCCAAATTCATACCCAGAGATTATCAAATCAATTTGTTTCAGAGGATGCAGAATTTGAGGTAGAAGATGATGACATTGAAGGAATACACCAAAGAGTTTTACAGGATAAATTACAGGAATACACCAAAGATTTTTACAGGAATACAGTGAAGGAATACACCAAAGAGAAATTTTCCAGATATATGAATGGTCTATGATATGACATTCAGGATGAGATGAGCATGATGATCGTCTGAACCGTAGAAGATGCTTATCAGATGGCTCTGAAATCTGAATAAAAGATGAGTCGAAAGCAAGGTCAAAGAGGTCGAGGCAGAAGTCAAAGTAGAGGCAAGGCAATTTCACAAGACTGAATGTAGAAGTCGAAAGATGAGGGAAAGAAACCTCAAACTCAATTGGAGAGAGGAGGAATATAAGAGGGGAGATAGTATGCTGACCGAAATACTTTTCCTCGAGCCAAAGGAAGAGGAAGAGGCAGAGGAGGCAAAGTGAAATGCTTTTTCTATGGAAAAATCAGACACAAATCCTATGAGTGTCCATATAGGAAGAAAGAGGACGGTTAAACTCATATTTCCAAATCTCAAGGGTGGAATGTTGAAGAAGAATATGCTGAGGACGGAAGATCCTTGATGATGCAGAAAGTTCTCTCAAAGCCAGAGAACCCAGCCCAAAGAAACAATCTATTTTGGACTGCCTGCAAAACCAAAGATAGGGTATGCAAAGTCATAGTGGACAGTGGTAGAACAAACAATCTTGTGTCTACAGAGATGGTAGAAAATCTAGAGCTGGAGACTGTTGCGCATCCCAACCCATACAAAGTTTTGAGGCTACAAAAAGGACATCAGGTAAATGTCACTAAACAATGTTTAATTGAATTCAAAATAGGAGGATATAAAGATGAGCTTTTGTGTGATGTCATTCCAATGAATGTCTGTCATCTATTGTTGGGTAGACCATGTCATTATGATAAAAACATGGTGTATTATGGGAGGAAGAACACATACACTTTGGGAAAAAATAGGAGGATGCACTTGTTGTTTTTGATTAAGGATAAAGAGGTGAAAACATAGATGAACAATACAATACTTCTCATGAGTGGGAAGGAACTTCTTAAGGAAGTTAATAAGAAAGAGGACACACAATTCATTGTGGTTAGGAAACCCATAATTGTTTTGAGCAACACTCGAGTAGATGATTTGCTGGAAGAAATCTATAAATTGGTGGAAGAGTTCGCTGACATAGTAGTGGACGAACTATCATGTTCGTTGCCACCTATCAGGAGTATAATTCATCACATTGACCTTATACCTGGAGCCATTTTTTTGAACAAAGCAGTGTATAGGTTGATGCCGCAAGAGAATGAGGAAGTTAAGAGATAGGTTCAGGACTTAATGGACAAAGGATTAATTTGGGAGAGCTTGATTCCATGCGATGTTCCGAAAGTTCTCAACCTAGAGAAATATGGAGGCTATAGGATGTGTATAAAATCAATGGAAATCAATAATATTACCATCATATATAGGTTTCCATTTCCAAGGATGGACGACTTGATGGATTTATTGAGAGTAGCAAAATACTTTTCAAAGATCAATTTGAAAAGAGGCTATCACCAAATCAGGATGAGGGAAGGTGATGAATGGAAAATGGTATTCAAAACAAATGAAGGTTTGTACGAATGGATTTTCATGCCATTTG